>OY829327.1:78242469-78263425 GCA_963691655.1 Toxonevra muliebris | reverse complement strand
AATCCTGCATTTTCAAAACATCTAACAGAATTACCGGATTGTCGTTAATTTCCGTTAGAAAATTTTCATGTTAAGTGCAGCTGGGTGGAGGAATCAAGTGGTCATATCGAGCACTTGTACAACTTTAGCCGACATCACATGGGTATCAGTGGACAGGTATTGAAGAGTAGATCAATCCTGCATTTTCAAAACATCTAACAGAATTACCGGATTGTCGTTAATTTCCGTTAGAAAATTTTCATGTTGGGTGCAGCTGGGTGGAGGAATCAAGTGGTCATATGGAGCACTTGTACAACTTTAGCCGACATCACATGGGTATCAGTGGACAGGTATTGAAGAGTAGATCAATCCTGCATTTTCAAAACATCTAACAGAATTACTGGATTGTCGTTAATTTCTGTTAGAAAATTTTCATGTTAAGTGCAGCTGGGTGGAGGAATCAAGTGGTCATATGGAGCACTTGTACAACTTTAGCCGACATCACATGGGTATCAGTGGACAGGTATTGAAGAGTAGATCAATCCTGCATTTTCAAAACATCTAACAGAATTACCGGATTGCCGTTAATTTCCGTTTGAAAATATCATGTTGGGTGCAGTTGGGTGGAGGAATCAGGTGGTCATATGGAGCGCTTGTACAACTTTAGCCGACGTCACATGGGTATCAGTGGACAGGTATTGAAGAGTAGATCAATCCTGCATTTTCAAAACATCTAACAGAATTACTGGATTGTCGTTAATTTCCGTTAGAAAATTTTCATGTTAAGTGCAGCTGGGTGGAGGAATCAAGTGGTCATATGGAGCACTTGTACAACTTTAGCCGACATCACATGGGTATCAGTGGACAGGTATTGAAGAGTAGATCAATCCTGCATTTTCAAAACATCTAACAGAATTACCGGATTGTCGTTAATTTCCGTTTGAAAATATCATGTTGGGTGCAGTTGGGTGGAGGAATCAGGTGGTCATATGGAGCGCTTGTGCAACTTTAGCCGACGTCACATGGGTATCAGTGGACAGGTATTGAAGAGTAGATCAATCCTGCATTTTCAAAACATCTAACAGAATTACCGGATTGTCGTTAATTTCCGTTAGAAAATTTTCATGTTGGGTGCAGCTGGGTGGAGGAATCAAGTGGTCATATCGAGCACTTGTACAACTTTAGCCGACATCACATGGGTATCAGTGGACAGGTATTGAAGAGTAGATCAATCCTGCATTTTTCAAAACATCTAACAGAATTACCGGATTGTCGTTAATTTCCGTTTGAAAATATCATGTTGGGTGCAGTTGGGTGGAGGAATCAGGTGGTCATATGGAGCACTTGTACAACTTTAGCCGATATCACATGGGTATCATCTATTGTTAAGACTTATATGTTATTAGATTAAATATACATAAACCCAACATGAAAATTTTCAAACGGAAATTAACGACAATCCGGTAATTCTGTTAGATGTTTTGAAAATGCAGGATTGATCTACTCTTCAATACCTGTCCACTGATACCCATGTGACGTCGGCTAAAGTTGTACAAGCGCTCCATATGACCACCTGATTCCTCCACCCATTTGCACCCAACATGATATTTTCAAACGGAAATTAACGGCAATCCGGTAATTCTGTTAGATGTTTTGAAAATGCAGGATTGATCTACTCTTCAATACCTGTCCACTGATACCCATGTGATGTCGGCTAAAGTTGTACAAGTGCTCCATATGACCACTTGATTCCTCCACCCAGCTGCACTTAACATGAAAATTTTCTAACGGAAATTAACGACAATCCGGTAATTCTGTTAGATGTTTTGAAAATGCAGGATTGATCTACTCTTCAATACCTGTCCACTGATACCCATGTGATGTCGGCTAAAGTTGTACAAATGCTCCATATGACCACTTGATTTCTCCACCCAGCTGCACTTAACATGAAAATTTTCTAACGGAAATTAACGACAATCCGGTAATTCTGTTAGATGTTTTGAAAATGCAGGATTGATCTACTCTTCAATACCTGTCCACTGATACCCATGTGATGTCGGCTAAAGTTGTACAAATGCTCCATATGACCACTTGATTTCTCCACCCAGCTGCACTTAACATGAAAATTTTCTAACGGAAATTAACGACAATCCGGTAATTCTGTTAGATGTTTTGAAAATGCAGGATTGATCTACTCTTCAATACCTGTCCACTGATACCCATGTGATGTCGGCTAAAGCTGTACAAGTGCTCCATATGACCACTTGATTCCTCCACCCAGCTGCACTTAACATGAAAATTTTCTAACGGAAATTAACGACAATCCGGTAATTCTGTTAGATGTTTTGAAAATGCAGGATTGATCTACTCTTCAATACCTATCCACTGATACCCATGTGATGTCGGCTAAAGTTGTACAAGTGCTCCATATGACCACCTGATTCCTCCACCCAACTGCACCCAACATGAAAATTTTCCAACGGAAATTAACGACAATCCGGTAATTCTGTTAGATGTTTTGAAAATGCAGGATTGATCTACTCTTCAATACCTATCCACTGATACCCATGTGATGTCGGCTAAAGTTGTACAAGTGCTCCATATGACCACCTGATTCCTCCAACTCGCTTTTCAAATTGATATTTTTCATAAATTAATTAAAAATAATCTGAAATAAATATGTTACATTTGTGTATGCATGGTTAAACAACATTTCAATGCCTATCGAATGGTATGTCTGGTGGTCACAGTCAGTTCTCCCAATGGTCATCAGGATCCGAACGAATATTCTATGTTGTGCTTAACATAAAATTTTTCGGTTAACATTTTTTCTGTTAAGTTAACATAGAAATTTTTACATTTTGTGGTTTGTGTATTTGCTAAGATAGCCACGCGTGGCTATCTTCACACCGTTTCATAAAGTTTGCGTTATTTTTTCAACAATATTAAACGCGAACAACCTCTTAAACGAGAGCCCCCCTTGGGTTTTATTAGTTCACTGGTTCCAGCGTTGACTGTATACCGATTTTTCTGGTGTACAGTTATTTTTTTTTAATTGTTTTAACATTACGGCGAATAGGCAAAGTTGTTGTTAGGAGTAAATTGTAACTAAAAAATAAGAATCAAAGCTAAGCTTACACTTGTGAATGAGCTAAAGACAACAAGTTGAACAAATTAACTGAATTTTAGTTCGAATAAGTTCAAAGACGAGAACAAGTTCAAAGATTAAAGTTCTACACAAAGCTTAATAAAAACTAGCAATTTTTTGTTCGTACAACATAAACATTTGAAAGACAGGAATAAACTCTAACCTTGGTTGGCATCTAGATGATCTATAAAACTACAAACTACATAAAATAGGTATAATTTTTAAAAACAAAATTAATAATTTTTCTTTCGGCACAAAATATTTTTAATATTTCATTGATTAATCAAAAACATAAACATAACTTTATAACGGCCCACTTATATACATATATATATATTATACAATAGCAATTTGCCAACAAATTTATGCTATTTATTTATTCCAATGCTAAAACAAAATTCAGCATAATCTTAAAAAAAAGCAACAATAACAACGTTAAACATTAACAGCATATTAAACTTAAAATGAAAAAAAAACCTACCACAATCTTCCGGTTGCAACAATAAAAAACAATAATAACAACAAAGAGATTCCACAGTTCACAACAAAGATGGAATTTAATTTAAATTTCATTAAGCGCAGCAGAGTGTTGAAGCTTCCTAATGATAGTGTGAATCTTTAGCTTCACACAAAAGCAAACAAAACAGAAATGCAGAAGAGAGAAATCACTCACAATCTCATTTGACTTTGTATGTATTCAAAATGAACAAAAAAAAAAGTGACTGAAAATCAGCAAATATTGCGCTTGCGCGCCTGAACTAATCTCATCAGCAATGAGTGGAACAAAAACAAAAACAATTAACCAAGGCGACACTACACTGAACTACACTGCACTAAAGTACAACTCACTGACTAACCAACCCAACCACCTCACCTCAACTGATTACTAACGCCAAACGCCACTGTGTTCCGCGACTTCCCCCCTACTACTCCGTCTGACATTCCCCCACCACAGCATCAGCAATAAGTGTAACTAACTTCTACATCCAATGTCTGGTTGTTTTGATTTTGTGATGTTGGTAGTGGTGGTGCTGTGATGGTAGTGATGCAAAAACTCGTTTAGCTTGATTGACCGTGATTTCGTTTCGAGTTGTAGTTAGTTAGTTAGTTGAAGCTGTTGTGTTGTCGTTGTCTCCACCAGTAGTTTGTGCCACATCTATACTCGTGCATATATGCATGCATTTTACATTTGTATTCCATTTTTATTCTTCTTGTTCTTCGAGTTTTGAATGCAAAGATATGAAAAAAAACAAAACAATTTTATATCTCATATGATGTGCTGTGCTGTGATGAATGAGATTCCTTCGTTGGAGGCGTAATAATCATTGATGGCGAAGAGAGTAAGCAGCGCGGGAATTGCAACAGATAAAACAGCAGCAGTCAGTCAACAGTAGCAATATACTATACATATAAAAGACAATATTCCCATGACGTAGCAGCAATATCAACAGCAAAATATATTGCTACCATTCGTTCACACAACCGCAAGCCAGCAGCAAAGCAAAGCAGCAATTGAACGTGTACTCGCAGATTGTGTGATTTAAATTACACATTCTACGTTCTTTCGCTTTGTTCGCATTTTTCATTGATGACGAATTGTTTATATTTCTTTCCTTTTTTATTTATTTGTGTAAGTTTGCATTGTATTGCTGTTTTTATTTCAAAGTTGTGCAGGAATTTTGCTTTAGTTTTCTGAATTGAAATATTCGAATCCATATAAAGAAAATACGAAGACGTCATTTAGAATATATAGACATTAATTCTAATTATCAAAGATATTTTTGAAAAATATAACCTTTCCACGACCGAATTGTTTAATAGAAAAACATTTTAGGCTGAGATGCGGTTCAAGATTGAAGAAATCTTCGTATTTTATAATCAGAAGTAGCCTAGATATATGATTCCTTAGCAAGTAAGTGCCTTGCAGTGTATTAGAATATGCCCTGTTTCACATTTGTGCTGTTGTCCTGCGCTATGCCCCAAGTCCTAAGATGTCCCCTTAACTAACTGTGCCCTCAGGGTGAAACTCGTAATAATTCATAAGTTGTTTTCACTTTAGATTTAAACATTAATCTGCTCTTTTATGATTGATCTCTCAATTAGTATCTTTTACTATTTTAAACCGAGGTTAGTAGAATGAGATGTTTTAGCTTTTTTTTCTCCTTAACTCATCTTTAATAAATAGGTTAAAAGTGATGGTAAATGCTTGACAAAAATCTGGAAAAGAACTCCGTGAAGTAAAATATATTTCAAAAATACTTTTATAGATAGATTTGGGTTGATGCCATGCTGAAGGAGCGTGAAATCACATCCACACTAGTCAAAGCCACTGTGTGCATCAAGGCATTGATTGGCCTGGTGCCGTTACACATTTTCATTAAGAAAACAGCGGCAAATACTGCCCTGAAGCTGCGAATCTCGTCAACTCAGTTAAAAGGCAACTCTGGTCATATTAGCAAGGTTGACAAAATTCCCAACTCTCTAATCTGTGCTGTATCGGATTACCACCTTGATCCAAAAGTTCCCGGAATAACCACCGTGTGGCGCTCCCATCGTTCCGATTTGAGTTCTGTATTTTTAGTTAAGTTGGTACATCTGTTGTTGATATTCCCTCTAAATGATAGCGTCATAGCTTGACATTTGCAAGCCAAGAGTTACGTAGCCAAGAGTACATCTATCTCTGTGTATGTTGGCGATTTTTTACAATTTTAGAAATTGATTTAAATTTGCAACAACGAACTTGTATTAAATTTTGCGTAAAAAACGTGCCACGGGTAAACGGTCGTTTACCAGTGGCACGAGCGGTTCAAAAATGGTCGTGAGTCAATCGAAGATGATGAACGCAGTGGCAGACCATCGATATCGAAAACCGACGAAAACGTTGATAAAGTAAAAGAAATTTTGGTCAATAACCGCAAATTAACCATCAGAGAGATAGCGAAGGACTTGAACATTGCCTATGGATCCGTCCAAGACATTTTGGTTAATGATTTGGGTTTCCGTTGTGCAGCAGCAAAGTTGGTGCCAAAAGACCTCAATTTCATGCAAAAAAAAGAGACCGTGTTGACGTCGCAAAAGACATGATTTGTGAGGCTGAATCCGATCCCACATTCATCAAAAGGATCGTTACTAGAGACGAGATGTAGGTTTATGAGTACGACATGCAATCCAGACATCAGGCAAGTGAATGGAGTTCACCAAATGGGCCGAGACCAAAAAAACCACGTCTTTTTCAGTCAAAAAATAAGGCAATGCTCACGGTTTTTATGGATTACAACGGTGTAGTGCATCACGACTTTTTGCCAGAAGGGAAAACAGTAAACAAAGAGTATTATTTGGGCGTTATGAGACGTTTACATGAAGCAATTCGCCGAAAGAGACCAGAATTGTGGGCAGGAAACTCGTGGATTTTGCACCATGATAACGCACCGTCGCACAGTGCCATCATTATTCGTAATTTTTTAACGAAAAATGCAACAAATACCATCCAACAGCCACCGAATTCACCTGATTTGGCTCCCTGTGACTTTTTTCTGTTCAATCGAGTTAAAAAACCATTACGGGGAACGCCTTTCAGCAGTCGAGAGAAAGTAATGGAAAAATCGCAGGAAGCACTGATGGACATACCGAAAACCGAATATAAAAAATGTTCCGAGGATTGGATCAAGCGCTGGCATAAGTGCGTTGCAGTCGATGGGGATTACTTTGAAGGGGACAATATAGATTTAGATGAATAAACTTGTATTTATAATTTTCTGAATAAATTCCGGGAACTTTTTGATCAAGATGGTATATGATTGGGGATCTATGTTTCCCTGACTCAATTGGTATGCAGACGGATCGAAGATGGATTATGGTTCTGGTGCCGGTGTTGCAGGAAAGAATGCTTTGAGAGTCTCTAACGCTTGTCTACTTGTAACATAGTTACGCTTTGTTGGGTACACGGCCATTGTAACATTGATGGTAATGAGGTTGCCGATGAACTGGATAGGAAGGGTTTTATCGACTACGCACATTGGCTCCGCTCCATTCTGTGGAATCGGCTGGGTCTCCACGAAATCTATCGCTGAAAAGTGGTCTAAGGCAATATGGCTAGATTATTGGAAGTCTATTAAAGGTTAAAGACAAGCAAAAGCGCTTATCGTTCCGCTTGCCCACAATCGGCCCATCTCTTACTACAAATCTAATCTTAGGCTGCTGGTGGGTTATATGTTTTTGAACCTGGCTCAGGAACGGCTCAGCAACATGGCACCGCTGGGCATTACTGGGTTACGCTAACGATGAGATAAAAGTGAACGATGATAACCAGGATGAAAAAAATTACGCAAAAATAAATAAAATAAAATAAAAAAAAAAATTTTAAATTTTTAAAATTAAAAAATAAAAAAAATCGAAAATTTTTTTTTTGTAAAAATGGATGTTTTGATGAAAAAAAATATGAACTGCATTTTTAATTTTTTTATGTCATTAAAAAAAAATTGTGACGTAGCAGAGCAAACGGATCACGGATTCGGACTCAGCGACCCCCCATTACCCTAAGTGCATTTGTCCCGTCTCTGCTCATTTTTGGCTGTTGAACAGTGTTATCAATAATAATTCCCAAGAAAGGAAGTGGTAAAAAAATTAAATGCAGTAGTAAGGAATTGAAAATGTTAATTAGCAATTGCACAGGTTTACAAATATAGGGAATGTTTTTGAACCAAAAAGACAACATATGGTATGTTTTTCCGGTATTTTTAGGCATCAATAACAAATCTACAGTCAGTTTTTCGCTATCAAAACAGATTTTTGAATTATTTGCATTTGAAAATTGTAGAAAGTTCTGACCACTTAAACATTTTTATCTTTTTTTTAAAATCCATTGAAACATTTTGGTGAAAATATTCATTCAATAAACCAGGTTAAATAACTCATGAAAAGTAGGGCCTGTATTTTTTTCTCTCTGAATGCATATTTCTTGATTCATACACTCCTATACAGTTCTCGAGTTGTTTTCGACCTGTGGTTTGTAGCAAAATTACACATTTACTTCCAAATCTCATCATAATTCAGACAAATATAAATTCAATTCTAAAATTGAAGATTTCATTATATTGAATACAATAATTGCTAATAGTTATGTCTATTTCAGAAATCAATTTTGCCTCAAATTATCAGCATACATTTATCAATATCTACCTACAGTGGCATGCATTCATTCGCTCATCATCTCTAGTATATAGTTGGCACACAAAAATGCTTCACATAATTGCGTTTGCAGTTAGGCACGCATCAAATAACTTATCATATTATCACGATATGTGAGTATGTATGTATTTAACAGCAAGTGACGACAGGTACGTATGAAGTTATCTGGAATAAATATCTATGTTTATATAGACTATGTACATACTTATAAATCGAGGAATCATAAATAGGGCAAATATTATTGAATACATACATACATTCTAATGGTGATTGGCATCAATTCCACATCAAGAAGGTAGGCGCAAATAAACGATAACAAGTGCCTATCATTCGTTGCTGTTGAATATGGCATCATAAACGATTTCTAAGTAAATGTTTCTTTCTAATCGAATTACAACAAGAATTTTTATGTTCAATATTTACCTTTTGATAACAACAACAAAAAACCACAACAACAAAGTTATAATTAACTAAGCAATCGTAAAACTAGTTGAGGAAAAAAGAAAAGTGAACAACAATTGCTTCAATTGTACTACACAACGTATGGAAACCTCAATAAAAATGAGCACAAAACGGGTAAAGGGAGGAGGTGAAAGAGGGAGGAAAGTAAATAAAGCGCGTAATAAGTAAGTAATACAAAACAACAATAAAAATAATCTAAATTCTTGACTAAGTAATAGTTATACTAGTTATTTATTAAACCCTTTTTAGGCGTAAACATAAAATTCAAACAAACAAATAAATATGTGCCACTATGAATTTTTTACTTTACTTCTAGAGTTTCAGAAAACAATTTCAATTTCAATTACGAACTAGTTGAGAAAAAAAAAGGTTTTTATTTTCATTTTTACACTGTACATTAGCGAGAACAGGTTACATTAGTTTTGTAATCATTAGAGAGAGAGAAAAATTTTCTAAGTTTTTAAAAACTTAAAGGTCTACGGCCAATTGTTTGACTACCATTTTCAATCAATCAATAGAATTAAAAAATGACAAAAAAAAAATAATTTGAAATGAATTTTATGTCTCACCAACTAACTCAACTACTTGTATAGAATAGTGGTTTGAAATATGTAAGTAATTAAAATTTTTCTAGTCCGACTTCACTTAATGTTGGTTGACAAGTGTTGTTTTACCATTTCATTTTTTTTTCTTCTAGCCATAAGATATTTTAAGAGCCTTAAGTAAGCTGATTTCTGGTTTTTTCTTTCGTCTTTTTTAATTTTTTTTTTTTTTTTGTTCCACTTTAGTAAAGACTGCGTGTAATTGGAAACTTTTGCTTTCGAAATGCATTCAATGCTAGAAACAATCGTTTAACCCTAGCGCTGTTAGCTAGTAATAGGTAATCTTTTTTAATAAACGATAAAAATAATCATTTATTGAATACGATGATAAAAATATAAATCATATTAACTTTAGATATCTTGAATTTTCTTATCAGTTTGTAAATTATTTAGGTAATTACTTAGTAGCATAAAAATATTTTTAAATATGGTGCAACAGGTACAATACATTAATTCTTTGAAAGAAAAAACGTCTTAGGGTTAAACAATTTTTTATTTTCTTTAACGGACTTTAAACTGGTGATATTTTTTATAACTTCTTTGTTTGCTAGTATTTATGTTAACTGTATAATTAAAGGTATAATAAGTTGAGTAATAACATAATTTCTACTATGTGGTAGGCATGGTGTACGTGGAATACTGCGCGATTAAATTTCGCGTTAAAAATCATAAATAGAAAATAAAATAATTTTTCTACAGGGCACGATCTACTTAACTCAACAACTCCACAAGGAATTGTAGTAGGGGTAGATGTTTTGATTTTTTTCAATTGAGTTCGAGCGTTAGTGAAATGCTCACGTGTTGGTTACTAGCAATAGAAATATGAATAATTCCAAATTTCGGTCAAAATTTCTAAAAAAAAAAAAAAAAAAAAAATAGGGTGAGCATAGTTTTGCATATTTTTTACTACAACATTCATTACATAACTCTAAAGTCCTAGTATGCAAGGACGACTTCTTTGGTTAAGGGGGAAGGCCACTCTGTGACCGGTCAAAATTTTTATCTTAAAGCTTATATTTTCAAAAATATGTGTACAAAATTTCAAGTCAAAATTCCAAAAACTGCCTGAGTTACAGCCATTTTAGTGATAGTAAGTAGACTGAAAACTTAATGGACTGAAAACTGAATACTCGATCAAACATTAAACGATTTTTATTCGTTTTGTTCGTCTTTGCAGTGGCTATCGTTAAGCGTAGCCGATTTTCAAATTTTTGATGTTGACTATTTTTTGACCCGTTAACCGCACACTGGGTCCAGGAGACCCGGTCCAACTTTGAGTTGATGTACCGTCTAAAGATCGTGTTCAAACGATAATGTCAGTGCCATCTGTTATAGTTTGGGGGTACTAGAATAGGCCTGCATAGTTTCCGGTTCCCGCCGAAATGTTTGGTAGCAGCCAGGTGTTCATCTGCACAATACATTTTTCTTCGGGTCCAGTAGACCCTAGTGTGCGGTTTACGTATATTTCTACCTTTTTTTTGTGTGTTGGGCATATTTTAAGTGTAAGTATTAACTTTAACGACTTTAACCTCAAAACTGGATATTTGGATGAGGTTTTAGGCTGAAATCGAAGAAAATAAAATACGCAACTTGTTCCAATCGTCGATTTAGGCGAATCCTGAGCTTCGCCCTGGACTTCAAACTCTGGATTCACCTAAGTCGACGATTACAACACGTTACGTAATGTACTATTTTTTACTATAATCATAAAATAACCGAATATTTGCAGATGGCGTACAATCTTCGCCCGCGTTCTCTCGCTGAAGCATTACGGGATGCGGAAGAAAATGAAAAAATGATGGGGAGGACTTAGAATCGGAAGATAATGTATCAATAGATACAGAGGAATCCGATTATCAAAATGATTCCGACTATCAAAATGAAACTGACTGTGACGTCGAAATGATGAGCGATGCGGAAGACGCAGCAAGAGATCAACATTTCCTTGCGTCTCGTGCACATGGCCGCCTTTAATCCGAGGGAAAAATAAATAATGCAAACTCTGACTAATGCACTTTTCATTTTACCCTCATTTCTTCCCATTCAAAGTTCAATATAAATACCTTTTTTTCATGGAACACTTATGAAATTATTTTTATTATAAACTAAAGTATTTGACACGCTTCCCGTTAAAATTTCAAGTAAAAATATTAAAAACTAAAAAAGTTATGAATTTTTGAAAAAAAAATCCGTTTTTTCTTTTTTTTTTCGATTCTTAAAAAATTAAAATTAACAATAACTACTATACAGCTCTCTTGAACAATGTTTAAACTATATGCCAAACAATTTTGAAGTCATTTTATGCATGCATAAAAGAGTTATTAACGTTTTTCATGCTCTGGTCCGCTGGACCCATGTGTGCGGTTTACGGGTTAACCTCTTTTTGAAACAAAAAAAAAAAGGTCGAAAACATTAAAAAAAATTTTGTGGAAAAAAAAAACAAAAAACGCTACGTGCGACGAGAATTATACTCATATAGATTATTAAAAACTAAAAATTTTTTTTCTTTCTGTAAAAATCGACGCGACCATGAAGGGTAATATTTTTTGTGGGCGCCCATATCTTCAAAACTATTCAATATTTTTTAATAAAAATTCACGGAAACATTGTTGGAAGTGCACTTAATACAATGAATATAAAACGATTCCCATATTCCTTTATTTGACAGACCAAAAAAATTCCCGAAAATCACTCATTTTTCCAGCCGTCACAGTGGCCTTCTCCGTTAATCACGGTTGATTTTCGGCCATTTTGTGTACAGACTCAGCCCTGTGAGGCATTCTTTTGAACTTTGCTACTATTTTAGAGTAACAATTAATTAGAGCTTTAGAGTGATGAAAAGAAAGTTGGCACCTGGATAGAGACAGAAGATATTGTCTCACCAAGTTGACGTGGGTGCACAATGTTTTTAGATTCATTTACTAGCCATTTGCAGGACCCCAAAAAATTAAAATTGCTTTGATTTTCACGGGATAGGCATGAAAAATTTCATTTACACCCATATAAAATTTGGGGCCGTTCGCACTCCCGTAATTGGGCTCACGTTGCTCCTGAAAAATTGGAAATCTCTTTGGCACACGGTACTTTGCAGCTCTAACTGTATAATTGCGTTTTAGAAATCACCCATAATTCGAACAGGAGATGGGCTAACATGACCCATTACCATTCAACGCCAGCTTATAAATGTCTTACTTTTAGGAAGCTTGATAATGGTCTAGTTTTTGGATTGAATTTTGTACTGAATTTTAGTCTGAAATTGGTTTAACTTTTCCGTTTTTGCCCGTTTTTTATCTGAATTCTGGTTTGATTGTAAGTCAGAATATTGTTTTATTTTAGTTTGAATTTTAATTTGAATTTGGTTTGAGTTTTAATCCATGTTTGGTCTAAATTTTGATTTGCTTTCCAGCGTTTGACCTGATATCTGGTCTAAATTTTGATTTGCTTTTAATTTGTATTTGGCGTCTTTTCAGCCTTTTTATCTTAACTCTTATTTTCGTCTGAATTGGCTTGATTTTGATACTATTTTGATCTGAATTTCGGTCCGAAATCGGTCTGAATTTTGTTTTAAAATTTGATCTGAATTCGTCTGGAATTTTGGTCTAGTTTTTGTTTAATTTAAGTTAAAATTTTTTGATGTAAATATTTATCAGATATTCCCACTAGTTTTTGGTCAGAATTTTGGGTTACTTTCGTTCGGTATTTCGTGTCCTTTTGGTTAACTATTGGTCTGAGTTGTGGTGGACAGTCAGTCTGATATTTATCTTTTAATTTAGTAAAATCAGCCCAAACTATCGAAATATCGAACTATTCGATAGTTAAAAAATTTCCATTCATTTGATAATTGTGAACAAATCTAGTAATTTATTCGAATAAATGAACAATTTTTCGCTATTAGCGAAATATGCCAACGATTTTTTTCTGTAAGCGAAATATGAGAATAAATGAATTCTACTGAAAAAATCGTTCGCGTTAGTTAAAATCATTCATTCAGTCTTTCAATAGTTGAATTCCTTCGATTGCTCCCATCACTAATTCCTACAACTGAATGGATGCGAAAACGTCAGTCCTCCATGGGCTGTTGGGAAAAAAAACACAAAATCCCTGTCATGCAAAAGTTCTCGGAAACTTGATCAAAGGATGCTAAACTTATAAGAAAATACGATTAAAGCCTCGACGAGGATGCAATCAAACAACACTTGCTTGTACAGAATCTTGACTGAAGTTTTTGATTATGTTTCGCCATTTGTTTTTGGATTGATTATCATTTTTCACAGTTTTTTGAGTTTTAAGTTTGGTTTAGTAATGGCCCAGTAAGCTTCAATTAGTCAAAACTCAGGACAATTTGGCAGATTCGCCTCTTTGGGAACAACAGCTATTTTCAACATCATTTCATTTTTCCGCAATAACAAGTCACGATATTTATTTATTTATTTAACAAATGGTTCACCTTTAAAGCCGCTCTGGCATATGACCTGCCAAATAAAAAATTTTTTTTAGGAAATTTGTCGAGCTTTTTAATTTTAAATTTATCGGCAACATTATTATTTTTTTTTGCAGAGTAAATTTGTTTAAATTCTGCTTTTACATGAACTTGCCGTCCCTTACAACACAGTTGAAATTATGAATAAATTTGTCGTATAATTTTCGAGCACGTTGTTTTGTCAAAAAGACAAAACGACTTCAGTGGGACAAATAACACAAGAGTTGAACTGTTGAAAACTTTAAAAATGTGCTATAGACAGATAAGTCTAAACTCGCAAACTTCGGTGGAGTATTTCTCCATTACTAAGGTCAGTGGGGTTCCCGTTCAAAAAGGATAAGAACAAATTCTTATTTGTCAAACGAATCCTGAAAGAAAAACAGTTATCGATCTAGAATTCGTAATACAACAAGATAACTATTCAAAACACACATATAAATTTTGCAAAAATTATCTGTTGAATAAACAAAAAGAAGGTACAAATCATGGAGAGGCCATTTCAATTGCCTGATCTCAACCCAATTGAACTTCTTTGAGACAAACTTAATCATCAAGAGTCCAACTTCAAGGAAAGACTTTGAAACATGTTGCAAGGAACTTATCTTTTTCCAAGGCATTTTGAGCCCTGTAGGTCTTCCCATCTTCAATTTATTTCACATGACTTCTACAACTGCTGCCTTGAAAACGACCTCTAATGGGAGGTGAAATGGACTAGTCTCTAATAGTACAAAATAAATTATAACTACAAATTTCTTGTTATGTAATTATTTTTCAGTTAAAATAATTACGAAAAGGTGAAAAAAACTAAATTTCTTTTAATTAAAATATATAATTTTATATGCGGACACAATAAAAACAACAACACAAAAAAAACAACAATTGCAAACATAACACAAAGTCCAACTAGCACTAACTAGCTACAAGTAAAATAGAAGACAAAAAGAATTAAACCAAATATACCTACATATTCATATGAGTGTAAGTAACCGCAACTCCCCAGCAACTAGACTCAGAAGAGCGAGCGACCAACCGACCCCAAACCAGCAACACTAACACTCTAAAGTGGTAGAAGCAAGCAGCGGGAAACAAATTGAAAATGAGATGGAGTCCAATGACCGGTAACGAACCAGCAACAACAAATACGAACAAGTACGATGCAACAAGAACAGCCAACAAAAACCAAACAACCAACAGCGACAACGACCAACGACAGTTAAAAAATAATATCGAAGGAGGAGAAGGCGGTATTGACACAGTGCGGCAGCAACAACAGCAGCGCAAGCAGTAGCAGCAACAATCGTCACGAAACACAACGAAACAACAAAATTAACTGAGGTTGAAGTTGGAGGAGCGCAAAAAAAAAAAGAACAACAAAAACTCAAAGCAACAGGGAGATTAAATACTTAGGTAGTTGTTATATGCGCAATAATGAGAAAAGAAAAAACAAAAACAACACCAACCAACAGCTAAGATATTGAGGCAGATAAGACACAAAGTAAATGAGAAGACTAAGGCTAAGAAGAAGAAGAACCAGATGGATGGATGGATAAAAACAACAAACATAAAAATTCCGATCTTCCAGTAGAACATGAACGCAATAATGGAAGGAGAAGTTAAAGAAGAAGCACCAGCAAGTAACAGAGCCCAGCTTGGAAATATGAGTTTTACTTATTTACTTGCTGCTCAAATACAAACAGGTACAGGTATTCAGATGAGTGTTGTGGAGACTTTTTGTTTTGTTTTAGAGGTTTCCAAAGCAACAAATACACAAGAACAACTAGGTATGTGTGTGTGTGTGTAGTTTGTGTCTGTGTGCAAGATAAGAATGAAGGTGAGCAAGAAAATAAAAATAAATATTAAAAATCTAAAGGCAACGACAACGACGACGACGACGACGAGCGAGAGCGACGCACCCTTTTGAAAGCGCAAAACCACATCCCGCTTCGAATTGAATTAAACGTTATAAAATAAAAGTTGAATACTTTGTGTATGATTGGGGGAGAGAAAAGAATTGTTGGAAAAAAAAAAAAACTACAAAGAACAACAATAAGAAAAAAGGAAAGCAAATTGAATTTTAAAAAATAAACAGCAACAACAATACAGAAACAACGAAATGGAATTTTAATCCGGACATTCCAATTGTATGTGGTAGAATTTATAATTCGTTTAATATTGAAGAATCACTCTGGGGACAACAATTAAAATAGGTACATTTGTTTTGCACGTAAACGAAGCGTTAGATTTTAAAAACTGATTCATTTTTTTTTTTTTTTTTTTGCAATAATTTTATAAGGTTAAATAAAATTTATTTATGGAGCCAGTTATTTAATCCATTACTACGCATCGTGCGCTACTGATTGAAACGCTAACAACAATTCTCTAAAGAATTTGAGACAATATTGAAATCAATTACATTCCAATTCTTTGAGAACATTTGCGATAGAATATTAATTCATATTAATCCCTAATCCAATATATGTATTGAAACATTGATTAGGCAACTGCACCAAAATACAAAAATTATGAAGCTAAATTGGTGACTATGACTCTATTCAATATTTAGTCACAGAATTGGATTGAATTCCGAATAGGAAATAGGGAAACTTTCATAAATATAGGCAAGAAACTTCGGATATAACTGTAGGGGTTGACTTTTCTAATTTGTATTTAAATAAATAATAAACCATTTCATTGAAAGTTCTGTAAGTTAAGGATTCGAAGTCAAAAACATTTTTTTACAGAACGGACCGGTAAAAAATCACATTAATTTCCTCCTAAGGTTGATTGGTTTAAATGGTGGCGCCATTATTTATTATTATTCTTTGGCAAAAACTACTGTACAATATTGAATAATAAATGAACAAAATAGTGTAATATGTTAAACAATCTTCAGTAATTCCATCCAAAAAAAAAAAGAGGTAGAAATCCTGAAAAACATCTTGAAAATAGATGTTCGCACAGGCGAACCCCCTTAAGAAGTATAACATTTCTTTAGCCTTAATTCTGGTTAATATTTCATTTCTAGGATTAAGGCCGGATTCTACCGGAGACAACGCAACTGCGATCCGAAACAATAACTTTAACAATGAAAATCGTTTCGATGGCCGCCGATTTAGTTTTTATTGCAGTTGTGTCGTTAACCCATTCTTTCCTATAGCTAAGAAAAAAAATCTGAATGGAATCTCGTTACAAGGAGTGGTCAAGAAATCTTATTAATCAGAGTTTCTTCGAAACTCTAGCTATCAATACTTTACAATATCGAGTTCGTTATCCGAGTCATGCGTTCAGTTCATTCAGAGCATAAGAGGACGTACAATAATATTCCCGAACAAAGAAAGTTCGTTTTGTTTTTTTTCGATTTGAAGGCGAAGAGAAATGAAGTATACCAAGAATTGTTGGCAATGATTAGCAATTCATTAACATAATTAACAATAATAACTTACGTCTTAGATCTGAGATACATGACCCATTTAACGAACATTTAAGTAGTTGGTTAAGGGCTACAATAAATGATGCGTTTCAATTGATGAAACAAAAACTTGCTAAACTTTCTTTGGTTCTCTTCGATTCTAAAAAAGTCCAGATTATAGAGTAAAATTCAAAATGAAAACGAACAAAGGCTACTTAGTGAAGTTTGAGTAAGGCTTCCAGAATGCAGTAGTTTCTCTTCATGAAAGTTAATGTGATAATGTAAATTCCATGCTTTAATCGAATACAACACACAGGTCCTTTTAAAATATAGTCTAAATATTGGTTTGGTGAACTAACAACTTTGAGTCATCAGAAAATACCAGAAAATATCATTAATAAATTGTAGAAATAAGAGGGGGCCAAGAAAACTGCCTTGCCATTAGAATTGGAACAGTGACATCCGTAACTGAATTCACGAGCAAACTATATAATAAACGATTCATAAATTACACACACACGCCTATGGCAGAAAGAACAATGTGAAGCGTCGCCATCTTAAAGTTTATGACAGTTATACATTTCACATACAGATGGCGCAAATGTCCAAGGAATTACATCAAGATGTCGCACACAAAGTGAAACTTCTTGTAAACTAAACGAAACACAAGCAAAAATTTAGCGATTGAAAAATTTTATTGGCTTCTGCCTTGTGTTCGTCAATTTTTCATTGATTAGAGGCAGAACTGTAAAAGACTGCAATCAATTGCGATTTTAAATCACTGAAGTCACATTCAATGAATAGCATTTTGCGATTGCATTCATTGAGTAGCAAATTTGACTAATGATTGTAAAATTGAAATCATTAATTATTTCGCTAACAATGAACATTTATGTTATAAAGCAAACATGGGAAATAAACATTAAAGTGCAGATTTTTGAAATTCTATCATTACAGTGAAAAA
Source organism: Toxonevra muliebris (assembly GCA_963691655.1). NCBI lineage: Eukaryota > Metazoa > Arthropoda > Insecta > Diptera > Pallopteridae > Toxonevra > Toxonevra muliebris. The sequence goes on along the minus strand of OY829327.1, from coordinate 78,245,194 downwards.
AACAGAAGCAAAAAATTAAACTGATTTGTTTACTTTCAGTAGCAGCAATTTTTGGAAATTGCTGTCGAAAAGTGAACCACGACGAGATGTATGAATGAGCGCAGCAAATGAAAATAATCTCTCCACCGCAGCTGATGATGGTAGAGGTGTATTATATTTTATGTAAACCTTCAACGGTGTGAAGATAGCCACGCGTGGCTATCTTAGCAAATACACAAACCACAAAATGTAAAAATTTCTATGTTAACTTAACAGAAAAAATGTTAACCAAAAAATGTAATGTTAAGCAGAATATAGAATATTCTATCGGATCCTAATGACCATTTGGAGAACTGACTGTGACCACCAGACATACCATTCCATAGGTATTGAACAACAGTTTTATCCTGCATACACAAATTTCACATATTTATCTCAGATTATTTTTAATTAATTTCTAAAATATATCATTTTGTAAACTGAGTTGGAGGAATCTGGTGGTTATATGGAGCACTTCTACATATGTGCCAGATATCACATGGGTATCAGTGGATTGGTATTGAGGAGTAGATCAATCCTGCATTTCCCAAATATCTAACATTAATTTCGGTCTACTAGTAACGGCTGTTTGAAAATTTGCATGTTGGGTGCAAATGGGCGGAGGAACTGGTGGCCATATGGAGCACTTGTACATATGTGCCAGACATGACATGGGTATCAGTGGATAGGTATTGAGGAGTAGATCAATCCTGCATTTCCCAAATATCTAACATTAATTTCGGTCTACTAGTAACGGCTGTTTGAAAATTTGCATGTTAGGTGCAAATGGGCGGAGGAACTGGTGGTCATATGGAGCACTTCTACATATGTGCCAGATATCACATGGGTATCAGTAGATAGGTATTGAGAAGTAGATCAATCCTGCGTTTCCCAAATATCTAACATTAATTTCGGTCTACTAGTAACGGCTGTTTGAAAATTTGCATGTTGGGTGCAAATGGGTGGAGGAACTGGTGGCCATATGGAGCACTTCTACATATGTGCCAGATATGACATGGGTATCAGTAGATAGGTATTGAGGAGTAGATCAATCCTGCATTTCCCAAATATCTAACATTAATTTCGGTCTACTAGTAACGGCTGTTTGAAAATTTGCATGTTGGGTGCAAATGGGCGGAGGAACTGGTGGTCATATGGAGCACTTCTACATATGTGCCAGATATCACATGGGTACCAGTAGATAGGTATTGAGGAGTAGATCAATCCTGCATTTCCCAAATATCTAACATTAATTTCGGTCTACTAGTAACGGCTGTTTGAAAATTTGCATGTTGGGTGCAAATGGGTGGAGGAACTGGTGGTCATATGGAGCACTTCTACATATGTGCCAGATATGACATGGGTATCAGTAGATAGGTATTGAGGAGTAGATCAATTCTGCATTTCCCAAATATCTAACATTAATTTCGGTCTACTACTAACGGCTGTTTGAAAATTTGCTTGTTGGGTGTAAATGGGTGGAGGAACTGGTGGTCATATGGAGCACTTGTACATATGTGCCAGACATGACATGGGTATCAGTAGATAGGTATTGAGGAGTAGATCAATCCTGCATTTCCCAAATATCTAACATTAATTTCGGTCTACTAGTAACGGCTGTTTGAAAATTTGGATGTTGGGTGCAAATGGGTGGAGGAACTGGTGGTCATATGGAGCACTTGTACATATGTGCCAGACATGACATGGGTATCAGTGGATAGGTATTGAGGAGTAGATCAATCCTGCATTTCCCAAATATCTAACATTAATTTCGGTCTACTAGTAACGGCTGTTTGAAAATTCGCATATTGGGCGGAGGAACTGGTGGTCATATGGAGCACTTGTACATATGTGCCAGACATGACATGGGTATCAGTTGATTGGTATTGAGGAGTAGATCAGTCCTGCATTTCCCAAATATCTAACATCAATTTCGGTCTACTAGTAACGGCTGTTTGAAAATTTGCATATTGGGTGGAGGAACTGGTGGCTATATGGAGCACTTGTACATATGTGCCAGACATGACATGGGTATCAGTGGATAGGTATTGAGGAGTAGATCAATCCTGCATTTCCCAAATATCTAACATTAATTTCGGTCTACTAGTAACGGCTGTTTGAAAATTTGCATATTGGGTGGAGGAACTGGTGGTCAAATGGAGCACTTGTACATATGTGCCAGACATGACATGGGTATCAGTGGATTGGTATTGAGGAGTAGATCAATCCTGCATTTCCCAAATATCTAACATTAATTTCGGTCTACTAGTAACGGCTGTTTGAAAATTCGCATATTGGGTGGAGGAACTGGTGGTCATATGGAGCACTTGTACATATGTGCCAGACATGACATCGGTATCAGTGGATTGGTATTAAGGAGTAGATCAATCCTGCATTTCCCAAATATCTAACATAATTTCGGTCTACTAGTAACGGCTGTTTGAAAATTTGCATGTTGGGTGCAAATGAGTGGAGGAACTGGTGGCCATATGGAGCACTTGTACATATGTGCCAGACATGACATGGGTATCAGTGGATTGGTATTGAGGAGTAGATCAATCCTGCATTTCCCAAATATCTAACATTAATTTCGGTCTACTAGTAACGGCTGTTTGAAAATTTGCATGTTGGGTGCAAATGGGCGGAGGAACTGGTATATTCAATCAATCATTACTCGTAGACCGAAATTAACGTTAGATATTTGGGA
>OY829327.1:78129253-78242269 GCA_963691655.1 Toxonevra muliebris | reverse complement strand
GCCAGATATCACATGGGTATCAGTGGATTGGTAATGAGGAGTGGATCAATCCTGCGTTTCCCAAATATCTAACATTAATTTCGGTCTACTAGTAACGGCTGTTTGAAAATTTGCATGTTGGGTGCAAATGGGTGGAGGAACTGGTGGTCATATGGAGCACTTGTACATATGTGCCAGACATGACATGGGTATCAGTGGATTGGTATTGAGGAGTAGATCAGTCCTGCATTTCCCAAATATCTAACGTTAATTTCGGTCTACGAGTAATGATTGATTGAATATACCAGTTCCTCCACCCATTTGCACCCAACATGCAAATTTTCAAACAGCCGTTACTAGTAGACCGAAATTAATGTTAGATATTTGGGAAACGCAGGATTGATATACTCCTCAATACCTATCTACTGATACCCATGTGATATCTGGCACATATGTAGAAGTGCTCCATATGGCCACCAGTTCCTCCGCCCATTTGCACCCAACATCCAAATTTTCAAACAGCCGTTACTAGTAGACCGAAATTAATGTTAGATATTTGGGAAATGCAGGATTGATCTACTCCTCAATACCAATCAACTGATACCCATGTCATGTCTGGCACATATGTACAAGTGCTCCATATGACCACCAGTTCCTCCACCCATTTGCACCCAACATGCAAATTTTCAAACAGCCGTTACTAGTAGACCGAAATTAATGTTAGATATTTGGGAAATGCAGGATTGATCTACTCCTCAATACCTATCTACTGATACCCATGTCATATCTGGCACATATGTAGAAGTGCTCCATATGGCCACCAGTTCCTCCACCCATTTGCACCCAACATGCAAATTTTCAAACAGCCGTTACTAGTAGACCGAAATTAATGTTAGATATTTGGGAAACGCAGGATTGATCTACTCCTCAATACCTATCTACTGATACCCATGTCATATCTGGCACATATGTACAAGTGCTCCATATGGCCACCAGTTCCTCCACCCATTTGCACCCAACATGCAAATTTTCAAACAGCCGTTACTAGTAGACCGAAATTAATGTTAGATATTTGGGAAACGCAGGATTGATCTACTCCTCAATACCTATCTACTGATACCCATGTGATATCTGGCACATATGTAGAAGTGCTCCATATGACCACCAGTTCCTCCGCCCATTTGCACCTAACATGCAAATTTTCAAACAGCCGTTACTAGTAGACCGAAATTAATGTTAGATATTTGGGAAATGCAGGATTGATCTACTCCTCAATACCTATCCACTGATACCCATGTCATGTCTGGCACATATGTACAAGTGCTCCATATGACCACCAGTTCCTCCACCCAATATGCAAATTTTCAAACAGCCGTTACTAGTAGACCGAAATTAATGTTAGATATTTGGGAAATGCAGGATTGATCTACTCCTCAATACCTATCTCCTGATACCCATGTCATGTCTGGCACATATGTACAAGTGCTCCATATGGCCACCAGTTCCTCCACCCAATATGCAAATTTTCAAACAGCCGTTACTAGTAGACCGAAATTAATGTTAGATATTTGGGAAATGCAGGATTGATCTACTCCTCAATACCTATCCACTGATACCCATGTCATGTCTGGCACATATGTACAAGTGCTCCATATGACCACCAGTTCCTCCACACATTTGCACCCAACATGCAAATTTTCAAACAGACGTTACTAGCAGACCGAAATTAATGTTAGATATTTGGGAAATGCAGGATTGATCTACTCCTCAATACCTATCTCCTGATACCCATGTCATGTCTGGCACATATGTAGAAGTGCTCCATATGGCCACCAGTTCCTCCGCCCATTTGCACCCAACATGCAAATTTTCAAACAGCCGTTACTAGTAGACCGAAATTAATGTTAGATATTTGGGAAATGCAGGATTGATCTACTCCTCAATACCTATCCACTGATACCCATGTCATGTCTGGCACATATGTACAAGTGCTCCATATGACCACCAGTTCCTCCACACATTTGCACCCAACATGCAAATTTTCAAACAGACGTTACTAGCAGACCGAAATTAATGTTAGATATTTGGGAAATGCAGGATTGATCTACTCCTCAATACCTATCTCCTGATACCCATGTCATGTCTGGCACATATGTAGAAGTGCTCCATATGGCCACCAGTTCCTCCGCCCATTTGCACCCAACATGCAAATTTTCAAACAGACGTTACTAGCAGACCGAAATTAATGTTAGATATTTGGGAAATGCAGGATTGATCTACTCCTCAATACCTATCTCCTGATACCCATGTCATGTCTGGCACATATGTAGAAGTGCTCCATATGGCCACCAGTTCCTCCGCCCATTTGCACCCAACATGCAAATTTTCAAACAGCCGTTACTAGTAGACCGAAATTAATGTTAGATATTTGGGAAATGCAGGATTGATCTACTCCTCAATACCTATCTACTGATATCCATGTCATATCTGGCACATATGTAGAAGTGCTCCATATGTAGAAGTGCTCCATATGGCCACCAGTTCCTCCGCCCATTTGCACCCAACATCCAAATTTTCAAACAGCCGTTATTAGTAGACCGAAATTAATGTTAGATATTTGGGAAATGCAGGACTGATCTACTCCTTAATACCAATCAACTGATACCCATGTCATGTCTGGCACATATGTACAAGTGCTCCATATGACCACCAGTTCCTCCACCCATTTGCACCCAACATGCAAATTTTCAAACAGCCGTTAGTAGTAGACCGAAATTAATGTTAGATATTTGGGAAATGCAGGATTGATCCACTCCTCAATACCAATCAACTGATACCCATGTCATGTCTGGCACATATGTACAAGTGCTCCATATGACCACCAGTTCCTCCACCCATTTGCACCCAACATGCAAATTTTCAAACAGCCGTTACTAGTAGACCGAAATTAATGTTAGATATTTGGGAAATGCAGGATTGATCTACTCCTCAATACCTATCTACTGATACCCATGTGATATCTGGCACATATGTAGAAGTGCTCCATATAACCACCAGATTCCTCCAACTCAGTTTACAAAATGATATATTTTAGAAATTAATTAAAAATAATCTGAGATAAATATGTGAAATTTGTGTATGCAGGATAAAACTGTAGTTCAATACCTATGGAATGGTATGTCTGGTGGTCACAGTCAGTTCTCCAAATGGTCATTAGGATCCGATAGAATATTCTATATTCTGCTTAACATTACATTTTTTGGTTAACATTTTTTCTGTTAAGTTAACATAGAAATTTTTACATTTTGTGGTTTGTGTATTTGCTAAGATAGCCACGCGTGGCTATCTTCACACCGTTGTTGAAATTATGAATAAATTTGTCGTATAATTTTCGAGCACGTTGTTTTGCCAAAAAGACAAAACGACTTCAGTGGGACAAATAACACAAGAGTTGAACTGTTGAAAACTTTAAAAATGTGCTATAGACAGATAAGTCTAAACTCGCAAACTTCGGTGGAGTATTTCTCCATTACTAAGGTCAGTGGAGTTCCCGTTCAAAAAGGATATGAAAAAATTCTTATTTGCCAAACGAATCCTGTAAGAAAAACAGTTATCGATCTAGAATTCGTAATACAACAAGATAACTATTCAAAACACACATATAAATTTTGCAAAAATTATCTGTTGAATAAACAAAAAGAAGGTACAAATCATGGAGAGGCCATTTCAATTGCCTGATCTCAACCCAATTGAACTTCTTTGAGACAAACTTAATCATCAAGAGTCCAACTTCAAGGAAAGACTTTGAAACATATTGCAAGGAACTTATCTTTTTCCAAGGCATTTTGAGCCCTGTAGGTCTTCCCATCTTCAATTTATTTCACATGACTTCTACAACTGCTGCCTTGAAAACGACCTCTAATGGGAGGTGAAATGGACTAGTCTCTAATAGTACAAAATAAATTATAACTACAAATTTCTTGTTATGTAATTATTTTTCAGTTAAAATAATTACGAAAAGGTGAAAAAAACTAAATTTCTTTTAATTAAAATATATAATTTTATATGCGGACACAATAAAAACAACAACACAAAAAAAACAACAATTGCAAACATAACACAAAGTCCAACTAGCACTAACTAGCTACAAGTAAAATAGAAGACAAAAAGAATTAAACCAAATATACCTACATATTCATATGAGTGTAAGTAACCGCAACTCCCCAACAACTAGACTCAGAAGAGCGAGCGACCAACCGACCCCAAACCAGCAACACTAACACTCTAAAGTGGTAGAAGCAAGCAGCGGGAAACAAATTGAAAATGGGATGGAGTCCAATGACCGGTAACGAACCAGCAACAACAAATACGAACAAGTACGATGCAACAAGAACAGCCAACAAAAACCAAACAACCAACAGCGACAACGACCAACGACAGTTAACAAATAATATCGAAGGAGGAGAAGGCGGTAGTGACACAGTGCGGCAGCAACAACAGCAGCGCAAGCAGTAGCAGCAACAATCGTCACGAAACACAACGAAACAACAAAATTAACTGAGGTTGAAGTTGGAGGAGCGCAAAAAAAAAAAAGAAAACAACAAGAACAACAAAAACTCAAAGCAACAGGGAGATTAAATACTTAGGTAGTTGTTATATGCGCAATAATGAGAAAAGAAAAAACAAAAACAACACCAACCAACAGCTAAGATATTGAGGCAGATAAGACACAAAGTAAATGAGAAGACTAAGGCTAAGAAGAAGAAGAACCAGATGGATGGATGGATAAAAACAACAAACATAAAAATTCCGATCTTCCAGTAGAACATGAACGCAATAATGGAAGGAGAAGTTAAAGAAGAAGCACCAGCAAGTAACAGAGCCCAGCTTGGAAATATGAGTTTTACTTATTTACTTGCTGCTCAAATACAAACAGGTACAGGTATTCAGATGAGTGTTGTGGAGACTTTTTGTTTTGTTTTAGAGGTTTCCAAAGCAACAAATACACAAGAACAACTAGGTATGTGTGTGTGTGTGTAGTTTGTGTCTGTGTGCAAGATAAGAATGAAGGTGAGCAAGAAAATAAAAATAAATATTAAAAATCTAAAGGCAACGACAACGACGACGACGACGACGAGCGAGAGCGACGCACCCTTTTGAAAGCGCAAAACCACATCCCGCTTCGAATTGAATTAAACGTTATAAAATAAAAGTTGAATACTTTGTGTATGATTGGGGGAGAGAAAAGAATTGTTGGAAAAAAAAAAAAACTACAAAGAACAACAATAAGAAAAAAGGAAAGCAAATTGAATTTTAAAAAATAAACAGCAACAACAATACAGAAACAACGAAATGGAATTTTAATCCGGACATTCCAATTGTATGTGGTAGAATTTATAATTCGTTTAATATTGAAGAATCACTCTGGGGACAACAATTAAAATAGGTACATTTGTTTTGCACGTAAACGAAGCGTTAGATTTTAAAAACTGATTCATTTTTTTTTTTTTTTTTTTGCAATAATTTTATAAGGTTAAATAAAATTTATTTATGGAGCCAGTTATTTAATCCATTACTACGCATCGTGCGCTACTGATTGAAACGCTAACAACAATTCTCTAAAGAATTTGAGACAATATTGAAATCAATTACATTCCAATTCTTTGAGAACATTTGCGATAGAATATTAATTCATATTAATCCCTAATCCAATATATGTATTGAAACATTGATTAGGCAACTGCACCAAAATACAAAAATTATGAAGCTAAATTGGTGACTATGACTCTATTCAATATTTAGTCACAGAATTGGATTGAATTCCGAATAGGAAATAGGGAAACTTTCATAAATATAGGCAAGAAACTTCGGATATAACTGTAGGGGTTGACTTTTCTAATTTGTATTTAAATAAATAATAAACCATTTCATTGAAAGTTCTGTAAGTTAAGGATTCGAAGTCAAAAACATTTTTTTACAGAACGGACCGGTAAAAAATCACATTAATTTCCTCCTAAGGTTGATTGGTTTAAATGGTGGCGCCATTATTTATTATTATTCTTTGGCAAAAACTACTGTACAATATTGAATAATAAATGAACAAAATAGTGTAATATGTTAAACAATCTTCAGTAATTCCATCCAAAAAAAAAAAGAGGTAGAAATCCTGAAAAACATCTTGAAAATAGATGTTCGCACAGGCGAACCCCCTTAAGAAGTATAACATTTCTTTAGCCTTAATTCTGGTTAATATTTCATTTCTAGGATTAAGGCCGGATTCTACCGGAGACAACGCAACTGCGATCCGAAACAATAACTTTAACAATGAAAATCGTTTCGATGGCCGCCGATTTAGTTTTTATTGCAGTTGTGTCGTTAACCCATTCTTTCCTATAGCTAAGAAAAAAAATCTGAATGGAATCTCGTTACAAGGAGTGGTCAAGAAATCTTATTAATCAGAGTTTCTTCGAAACTCTAGCTATCAATACTTTACAATATCGAGTTCGTTATCCGAGTCATGCGTTCAGTTCATTCAGAGCATAAGAGGACGTACAATAATATTCCCGAACAAAGAAAGTTCGTTTTGTTTTTTTTCGATTTGAAGGCGAAGAGAAATGAAGTATACCAAGAATTGTTGGCAATGATTAGCAATTCATTAACATAATTAACAATAATAACTTACGTCTTAGATCTGAGATACATGACCCATTTAACGAACATTTAAGTAGTTGGTTAAGGGCTACAATAAATAATGCGTTTCAATTGATAAAACAAAAACTTGATAAACTTCCTTTGGTTCTTTTCGATTCTAAAAAGTCCAGATTATAGAGTAAAATTCAAAATGAAAACGAACAAAGGCTACTTAGTGAAGTTTGAGTAAGGCTTCCAGAATGCAGTAGTTTCTCTTCATGAAAGTTAATGTGATAATGTAAATTCCATGCTTTAATCGAATACAACACACAGGTCCTTTTAAAATATAGTCTAAATATTGGTTTGGTGAACTAACAACTTTGAGTCATCAGAAAATACCAGAAAATATCATTAATAAATTGTAGAAATAAGAGGGGGCCAAGAAAACTGCCTTGCCATTAGAATTGGAACAGTGACATCCGTAACTGAATTCACGAGCAAACTATATAATAAACGATTCATAAATTACACACACACGCCTATGGCAGAAAGAACAATGTGAAGCGTCGCCATCTTAAAGTTTATGACAGTTATACATTTCACATACAGATGGCGCAAATGTCCAAGGAATTACATCAAGATGTCGCACACAAAGTGAAACTTCTTGTAAACTAAACGAAACACAAGCAAAAATTTAGCGATTGAAAAATTTTATTGGCTTCTGCCTTGTGTTCGTCAATTTTTCATTGATTAGAGGCAGAACTGTAAAAGACTGCAATCAATTGCGATTTTAAATCACTGAAGTCACATTCAATGAATAGCATTTTGCGATTGCATTCATTGAGTAGCAAATTTGACTAATGATTGTAAAATTGAAATCATTAATTATTTCGCTAACAATGAACATTTATGTTATAAAGCAAACATGGGAAATAAACATTAAAGTGCAGATTTTTGAAATTCTATCATTACAGTGAAAAAAACAGAAGCAAAAAATTAAACTGATTTGTTTACTTTCAGTAGCAGCAATTTTTGGAAATTGCTGTCGAAAAGTGAACCACGACGAGATGTATGAATGAGCGCAGCAAATGAAAATAATCTCTCCACCGCAGCTGATGATGGTAGAGGTGTATTATATTTTATGTAAACCTTCTTAATAAGTAGATACTGATTTAGCATATTGGTAGATAAAGACTTATCTGCAATATATGCTAAGTATTCATCCTCAAACGGTCCTTCATTAGGGCTGGTCATTAGTGGCTCATCTTGTTGGCATTTTTGCTTCTGATTTTTGTCTGATTACACAACGCAACAAATTATTTGTTTACCCTTCATAGTATATGTCACTCTTTAATATTCACGCTTAGATCTTGGAGAAATGATTTCGAATGACTTCAAAAGATTTCTAATGAATTCGACTAAAATTAGGTAAAGACTGCAGTCAAAATATTACATTCAAATGATTTCAAAAATATGATTTAAAATATGAATAATTATTCGCTGATGGCAATATGATTAAGAATAATTTTTTTTACATTCTTAATCAATGAATACAAAAAAATGAATACAATCATTTTGGTAACAATATGAAATGATTTTTAGTCGCAAATGATTGCATTCTTTTACAGCTCTGATTAGAGGTTTGTGGCATGTGTCATTTCCTGGATTAAATATTGCATGTGCGTCTTTTAATCCATTTAATCCAATTCGACACTGATGCAATCATTTATCCAGGGAATTAAAATCATCCTGAAGATATTTTTAAGTCAGTATGTAATTGGGGTGACTTGAAAGAATTAATGCCATCATATTTTGTATTTTGTAATAACTTTTTTTGTTAAATAAATCTAAACCAATCTGGTTGGTATATCGGAACTGAAGACAAGGTAAGGTCAAACACTTAAGGACCTGCCTTGGAGAAATTCAGGAAAGATATCGAACCATTTGCATTTGCATACTTCGCTGTCTCAAGCCCTTCTACGCGTAGCATATATGTCATCTTGAAATGATTCCTAAAATGCCTTTTCTATTCTAGTACACGAACCCTCTACGTTTTTTGCCTTTTCACAAATCGTTAACACATTCTATTTTTCTAGATATTTTTAAAATGAGTTATTTTGTGACTTTTATACAATATTTCACATAATATTAGAAAATCAAATAATTTTATTTTTTTTTTTTTTGCAAAAAATTTATTTTTTTTTTCAAAAACAGCACAAGTCAAAATATTTTTTAGAATTGTCAGATCGATCATTTTTTTTTTTGATCTTTGCTAAAGTCAAACTTAAACTCTCCCTCTCACTAAGCTAATTAATAAAATATTTTTCTCTTTAGTTTTATTTGATTTACATCACAAAATATTTAACTTTTTACCTTTTGAGTTTTTTTTTTTTTTTTAATCCACTTTGCTTCTGCTTATTTAATTTAATACTGCTTCTTCTTGCGTTGTTGTTTTTAATCCAAATTTTTGTTTTCGTTGTAATTTAATAATCCACTCTTTTTTTTCTTTTTTGTTTTGTTATTACTTAATTACTTTCACAATAATGCAATTTCCGCTTTTATTTTAATTAAATTAAAACAAAAAAAATAACATAAATTTGCAAATTAAATAATTTTCTTTATTTGCTGTAACTTTGTTTTTGTTGCTGTTGTATTGCAAAATTTTTATATTTCTTTTTCACTTCTAATATTTTTCGCCAGCAACATTTTTCCACGATACAACAAAACACAAAATTTTTTTTTTCTTCTCTGCTTTGGCAACTTTTTTTTTTAAAGGTGCGCGTGTGTATATGTTTGAGTGAATGGAATTTCAAAAGTTGAACAAAAACCACTCTATATGCATCTCTTTTGCACTTGTACTTATTCGTATTTTCGTACGTATTGCGAACGCCTGCGCAGCGTCGACGTTAGCGCAGCAGCACGGCTTCTAACGAAAGCAACCAACAGCGCAGCTAATAAAAGAAATGCAAAAATGTTTTCACACACGAAATCATCAATTTTCACATTAAACTTCTTCAATTTACTTAACGAATTTAATATTTACGATATTAAATTTCAATTATAGTATAGATTTATAACGGATGCACTTCTTTTTAACGGTTTTGAAATGCAAAAACTTATTGCACTTCCAATATATTTTTTGAAAAATGTCAACGAGCGAATTATACCACAACGTATCTCGCTCACACGAATGTTGTTTCTCAACTGAAACTCATAGAATTCGTTGGAATCGCATGAAGCCATGCAACAACAAATGCTAAATGCGAATGACAGTGGAAAGAGGGAGATTGCAATAAGTGGTTTTAGTTGAGGATCGTTTTACAAGAGGGCGTTTTGGTGCAGTGGTCCCCAACATTTTATAAAGGTGCATTGACTGGCCAACTTAAAAATGTTTACATCTTATAACTAAGAAAAAGCAAAAGCGTGTTATTTTGTCGTTACAGTTAATTTGTCTTTATAAATAAATAGTCAAGAAACTATGGTAATATTTAGGAGACTACATTAAGGTAGAAGGGCATTCATGAAATGATTTATTGTTCCAAAAGATGATTGGAAATCTACATTAATTTGTTATTTACACTACGCTACAGCGACCATTTGGTATTTAATTGAGTTTAAGATGCTATAATATGAATTATTAAAATCTACAACTTTTGAACAATTGAATTTTGAACAATTGAAACTGCTTTAGTTTGTACCAAACTGTGTAGCAAAAATCATTTTTTTCTCGCCCAAATGAGGTTTAATGTAGAATATTATCATTTTTACATCTAAATAACAAGTAGCACGAGCAATACAGGCTCAATCTAGAATATCAATTTTAGATTAATAATGACGCGTCTGTATGCAGTTTTATTTTAGAGTGGAATTTTTGGTTTTTCGCTTCGTAAATTTAAAATTTTAGTAAAGAATAGTCTTTCCAAAGAGTATTTAATTCTTAGCTATCTATTTAAAATCTGTTTATGCTTTTGAATTTTTGTTTTTTTTTTTTGTCTCAAGCATAATATATTAGTGACATTCACACGGGCGCAAGCATGAACGATTGTCTGAAAGAGAGAGGTAGAAAAACTAAGGAGTTAGAAAAAGACAGGCGAGTTTATTCCTCTTTCTTACTACTTTTTATGTAGATTAGGTAGATTTTATCGTCAAAAACATTATTTTTTTCAAAATAATGCTAAATTTACAAAATATTTTTTAATAATCGTATATACTTTACTAACAAATTTCATGTAGGTAATGAAAAGCTTCGTTGAAACTTCTACTGCCAGCCTTAGAGGGAATTCAAACAATGTTGTGGTGGGTCTATGCATTTCGTAGTGCCTTGTATCAAAATCTAAATAAACAATTTTGCCTTACCTGAAAGTGAGTTTAATAAACGCCTAAAGTATTTTTAGTTTTTTTAGCTCCATCAAAAAATAATTCCCAAAAAATCCTTTTTTCTGATTTCAAACAGATTTTGACCACTAAATGAAAAAACTTAGTGGGTTCAATGTTGTAGGGGTATGTTAAAAAAGAGAGCTGCACAAAAAACTGACCCCATCTGTTGAAATTAATTATGGATTCAGACATACCATATCGTCTTAGCCAACTCCTAAACCGACGACGATATTACTTGGCAAAAATGGTATGGAATAGAACTAATGCGATATTCAACTATTTTACTGAGGTACGCTATATGAACTCAGATCTAGCATATTTGAGATAAACTGGCGAAAAAAAACTGAAATATTAGTGACTACCTTTATTAAATAAACTGACGAAGATTTTCAAAAAACTAAGATTCGATTTTTGGATGTCTAAATTGCAATGGTGATATGTGATTGTATGTTAAGAGGAAAATTAGGTACTGGATTCCAAATTTTTTTTTTTATGTTATGCAAAGAACAATTTTCAAAATTGGCATTGGTGGAGAAATATTCGTAATAAGTAAAGTGTTCTCATTTTACAAGTGCGTTGACATATGGTACTATTGTTATGAAAAAAAATTATAAAATGTATGAAAATTATTGATTTTCCGCTTTATGATAGATCTACTATTTTTGGTAATGTAATTGTGTTTCTGGTAGCCATTCACCTATATGTCCATTAGGCGAGGCTGCATCTGCAAGAAAATTGCTGAAATTTCTTTCAGAAAATCTTTCTAGGAGTAAATTGCTTTGAACGAAAAACCGCAAGTTTGTTCTTTTTGTTTACATCAACTGATTACATAGCAATTTGAAGATGTAAGCTCCAGCTTATAAAATTATATTCGATTTACACTCCTACGTGAATAACTGAATATTTGCGATTTCCTAGTAGGGATGAAATTTGCAAATTTGAAATTGTATCTAATTTACCAAAAAAGTTATACCTAAATGAGCATTAATGCACCTGAAATAGTTTTCTTCATTGGTAAATTTTCATTTAAAAGCTAAAAACACTGTACAACGGCCAAAAAAGCTCAAGAGTTTTGAAAGTGGATCTTATATAATTCGAGTACGCTTAACATGATTGCGTTTTTAGTTTTTCTCTATCACGTCTAATTTCTTTTCTATAACGGTTTAAAAAAGAAATCATATATGTATAAAATCACTACACAATGGAATTGACCAAAAAGAAAAGCTCAAGAGTTTTGAAAGTGGATTTTATATATTTCGAGTATGCAGAACATGATGGCGTTTTTAGTTTTACTCTATAACGTCTAATTTATAATGGGTTAAAATAGAAACGTCCATACAAAAATTGCTTATAGATTTTGAAACAAAATAAAAATCTACAAAGAATATTTTTCAGGTATGATTTTTTTTTTCAACCCTTTACAAAATAATTAGACGATACAGAGAAAAACTGAAAACGCCATTATGTTCAGCGTACTCGAATTATATAAGATCAACTTTCAAAACTCTTGAGTTTTTTTTTTTTGGTAAATTCCGTTGTGCAGTGTAATTAAAAAAAAAAAGTAAACAAAACATGAAAACGATATTAAGTTATATTATTGCAGCACATATACAGTGAGTCAAAAAAATTGATCATAAATAATTACATTTAACGACACGAAAAATCGGAAACTAAGAGGAGAGAAAAATTTTTAGTCATTCTAAATGAACACAAGGGAAACAAATTTTTAAATCTGATAATATTGGTTATGAAAGTTCTGGAATTTTTATCATAATTTTCGCTTTTTCAAAAATTTCCAGCCACGATTTGTTTCAAAGCTCAGAACTCGGTTATTACTGTTTATAAAAGGAAAGCAATATCAGAGCTGTAAGCTTTAAAGTTAATCAATACAGTACAGGCAAGTTTAATTTAAGAAGGTACTTATTACAAAATATTTTTTCTTCGTAATTAAGTGTTAAATTTATTTTGGCCAATGACAAATTGTACCTAAAATATACCAATTGTATCTAATGTACGTTGTAGTTCGAAAAATTCGGAAAAAGGTACAATTGTGCCTACTTTTTCATCACGGTTCCCTACCCTCATACCTTCCACAAAAATATCCCATTTTAATATTTATCTACATCGCGTAAGTTTTTTTTAGCCATTATTGTGTCGTCTATTGTGAATGAGTAACTTTTTGGTTTATGTCTGTGCTTATTACCAACCAGCATTGCCAGGCTGGAATTTTTAAACATTATTTTAAATAAAATAACAAAAATTACTAAATCATAAATTTCTCTGGATGTAAATATTTAGCAAATGGAAATAACCACATATCGTGTTCGAAAGACAGTTCCTAATTAATTCTATTTCTACTAACTAAAATTTAACAAATATCACTGAATGAATGAATATCTCAAAAATTTAACCTGACCCAAAAAAAGTAATCTCTACAAAAATATTTTCAAAATTTTTATTTCTGTTGGTACTTGGGAAATTCTTATTTGCAACATCAATCATTGCTTATTCCAGTTAATGAATGGCGTTACAAATGACACCATGTGTTATTATTAACGATTGTGTAGGGTGATCGATTTGTTACTATCGAACAATTAAAATGCGTTAAAACTTATATACAATGCAAATTCCGTTCGAATTGCAGTTTCTATCAATACATATGCGAGTATATAATAATATAGAATTTTCCAAAATAAAAAGTTCCTCATCCCCCCAACGCAGTTACAGTTGTTCTTTAAATGGAGTCATTTTTAAACTTTTACAATTAATTTGTGAATACGGTGATTTTTATACATTTATTTTAATTTAAATGAGTTTTGCGAAAATTTATTGAAATGAGAAAAATATCAATTTTAAAGTGCATTTTTTGTGCAATTTTACTAATTTATAACACAACGAATTCTATTTCAAAAGTTGATGCATTTACAGTCAAACCAACTAAAAATAAAATTGAAAACGAAATCACAAAAACAACTACACACAACACAACTACCAAGCTGGATAAAGAACCCATACCAAGTCTAGAAGCAATCATCGAATCCGAGGAAAATGATGGTATGTAATTATAATTCATATTTATTTAATGTTTTTATTATAACTGAGAAAATTTGGAAAGTTTTCAACATGTACAAACATACATCAACTTGAAATAATAGTACAGGGTAGGCCGTTCCATTTAAAGTGAAAAAAAAACATTAAAAAAAGCAATTTTTTTGTTGTTCATTTCGAGAATTATTTATTTTAGTTCAAGGAGATTTGTTCCAGCTACTTTTTAGAAAATAATACACTAGAATACAGTGAAAATATAACATGAACCAAAGTATGTTTTCTAAACTAATAATAATAAGAAAAATTTCGAGTTTTCGAGAATATTTTATTTTTACTCAATCCTAGATTACTTTGTCATTTTTGATCGGATTGCTATAGTTTTATGGAGAAATGGTCTATCTCAGTCATTTATAATCCGATTTTAACAAACTTAGCATTAAACGCGTAATTTCGTAATTATATAACATATAACTCAAATCGATAGAAGCTTTAGGTAATAAGATATTAGCCTGTAAGTGAAACTGTAACTTGAAAAACCGTTATTTTGTCATATCTCGAAAACTTACCCATAGAAAAAAAGAAATTAATATGATTTTCGTGTTCAGCGTTCTCGATTTAGTTTAGAAAATAAATTTTGGTTTATGATATATTTTTAAAGTGAAATTTTGTATTCCAGTGATATCGCGCAAATGACCACTTTCGGGCTTGACGGCCAATGGGCTCTTTTTTCAACATTTTCCATCGTTTTAGCCAATGATTCGGTCAATACGGTGGCTATTTCCTGGCGGATATTGACCATAAGTTCGTCTAGGATCCTCGGCTTGTTGATATAAACCTTTAACTTCAAGTAGCCCCAGAGGAAAAAGTCGGACGGTGTAAAATTTGGCGAACGCGGAGGGAAGTCAAAATCACCATTTTTTGATATCAATCGACCGGGGAACAATAGCTTCACAAAATCGATTGTGTCACGAGCTGTGTGAGGTGTTGATTCAATACCCGTATAATATCGATACTTTTACTCAATACTTGTATCGAATAAAAATATCGATGCCACTGAAAATATCGGAAAAAAGTATCGAGTATGTACTTGTATCGAATACTCGTTTGGAGAGACAAATTACACTAATCAAAACGAAATTGGCGTCAGGTACCTCATATCCATTATTTCTCTGATCAAGATTGCATACTCAGTTTTCGCCTATATGTTATGTTTTTGAGATGTTTCCACTTGAAACACGTGAGTTGCATAAGAGAAAAGTTGTTGAGTTATATGATAGTAATTGTTTTCAGAAACAAACCGCTTTAAAATTTTTAATAGCAAGAAAACTAATCAGCCGAAAATAGTTTGTTAAAAATATTTTATTTTAATGATAAGATTTCAATAAATATTATATTCTACATATATTTTCTAGAACTTCAATACTGGTACTGCAATATTTTTATACATTGGAATATTGCAATCTGAACTGAAATATTTTGAATATGCATATTGAATAATTCTGCAGTAGCATTTTGAAATACATATATTATTAATTGCAGTAAAATATTGCAATACAATCTTAATATTGTATATTCAGCAATGTGGTATTTCAGTTTTATAATTAAATGAAAAGTATCGAGTATTTACTTGTATCGAATCATTACTAGGCGTGTGCTGTAGTGCGCCGTCTTGTTGAAACCAGAAGTGCTTCATACCATTTTCATGAATAATCGGTTTCAAAACATTAAAATAACTTCTCTACCGGAAAATTGAGAGGTTATTTTGAATGTACAACTGAACAATTTCCGGGCGTTCTTTCGGAGTGTATTGTTCCAGGGTATAAATTTCCTTCGACTGATGCTTTCAAAGCGGTATGTCATTAGTCGAACTGACAGCGCTGTCAGAAGTTATAGGTTTGCCAGATGCTTCCACCTTAAATGGCCTACCCTGTACTTGAATTAATACAATTACACCCTTGTGCTCATGTGGACAGGACTATTTTTCTTTGAAAATATGTTTAATTCATAAAAGAAATAAAATCAGTGACAACAAAGACTTATTATTGTTCAGTGTGTCCACCCTTGGAATACACTCTAACGAAAATTTGCGGGTGTTATAGATTTTCTCATCTTGGTACCGCACTTTATTCACTGATTCGTTTAACTTGATTTTGTTTTTGCAATCCATATTTCTGAGTTTCGTCTTATAGATTTACCACAAATTCTCAATTGAATTGAGATTAGGCGAATTACCAGGCCAATTCAAAATGGTTACCCCGGTGTCAGCAAAGAATATTTCTACAATCTTAGACGAACGGTAGGGTGTCAAGATATGTTAAAAAATCTGTTCATCATCACTGTTATAGTAGTACGAATGATCCTGAACCAAAAAAGGGAAAATCGTTCCAAAAATATTTGTTTCTAGGGGTGTATGTCTAACTGCTGAATGTGAGCTGCTGAAAGTTTGCACATCATCGGCTAGGGAACAAAGTGGTGACGCATGCTTTGAACAAAGACAGTTGGAATTGGATTGACCTGGTAATTTTCAGACTTCAATCCAATCGAGCATTTTTGGTCCATCTGCCAGGAGAGACTTAGAAAGATGGATTGCGCAAACGAAATCCCGTTACTCAAAAAGTGAATGAAGTGTGGTACCGAGATAAGAAAATCTTAAACACTTGTAAATTGTTCGTAGAATCTATGCCGAAACGCCTTGAGATTGATGCTGGAAGCCAAGGGTGAATACGCTAAATATTAATTCTTCCGATTTGTTACTGATTTTATTTTTTATATGAATTAAAACAATTTTCAAAGAAAATTTGTCTTGCCCACATTAACTTGCACAAGGGTGTATACATTAGCTAACCCAAAGAGGTGCTATGACGATACTGAAACGGTCAATTGAGAGCACGGCTTTTACGAATTACAGTCCGAGCTTTTGTTCCAAATCATACATTTTCTGTACCGTAAACTAATTCAGAATCATTTATGAATATAGTTTTTCTGTACAGTTAATAGTACTAAAGCAGAACAATATGTTTATTGGGTAGTTCGTGGAGAGTAGGCTAAGATAGTAATTGGCTATGACAGCTAAATAGTTTGTTTAAAAAACGCCTTAACTTGTGTTCGCCCATAAAGAATTATTTGGAATTCTGAGAACAGCGATGATGATGACGAGGTACCAATGGAAAAAGTTTCTGATTAAAGTCTAATTTTGTCAAAATAACTCGGAATAAATATATTTCTGGACGATCTCGATAGCCTAGTGGATAGTGCACTAGATTTTCATCTGGGAGGTTCGGATTCGATTCCTGTCTTCGTCTGGTGGTTAATTTTCACTACTTTCTTATATTTACTATCAATAGGAAGTGTATGGGAATTATAAGATAGTGTACAAGTACACACATTGGTTGGTAATAGCAAAACCACCAAGCCGGCGTTAAACTGTAGGTCCAACTATATGGTATCACAATGGGCCGTTCAGGCCTAAGTGTGTCTCTCGACAGCCACTCCAACCTAACCTAACCTAAATATATTTCTATCGTTCAAATTCAATTAAAATGGGGTTTTCTTTATTATTTTTTTTTCATTTTCAATGTTCATAAATGACTACTAAACACAAATTAGTATGGTTAAAATAGTAGAAAAATGTTGTTAACTTTTCTGGCCATAGCTCAGCAGCATGATGAGCTAGAGCTTTCAAACGTCGTCAGTTGTTTTTTTATATATCTCTAAATTTGACCACGAGGGCCAAAAAACCCATTCTCCTACTACTTCAAAATACATTTTTTGTCAATTTGAAGCTAAGAGATTAGAGCCTGTTTTTTATTCTTTAATTTTATGAATATGACGATATTTAATACCAAATGTGCCCTTTTTCTTTTTATTTTTTAATAATTAATTTAAAGTTCCCATTATTCCATATCAATTTCGTGTAAAATACTTCAGTTTAACATGAATTATAATTATAAGTATGCAGTAGCGTATCCAGGAGGGGGAGGGGGGAGGGGGCTATATGGGCTGAAGCCCTCCCCCTCTCAATCCGAAAATCTTATAGTAAACAGTAATTTTTGAGAAATCAAAAATATTTAGATTTTTCCAAAAAAAAACCATCAGCAGTGAAAAGTATATACTTTCAACAAACGAGAAACTTTAGTATTTAAAATATTATTTTATATTATATTTTAATAATAATAATTTAATAAAAATATTAAAATGGGGTCATATATTTGAATCAATTGTGTTTAGCCGCCATGGTGGGCGTGCCAATACGATGCACGTTACAGTGCAACTGGTTATTAAATACATTCAGATTACATTGAATCTACAATTTCAATGCTACCTTATAAATGTCTTACTTTTAGAAAGCTTGATAATGGTCTAGTTTTTGGATTGAATTTTGTACTGAGTTTTGGTCTGATATTGGTTTATCTTTTCCGTTTTTGATCTGAATTCTGGTTTGATTGTAAGTCAGAATTTTGTTTTATTTTAGTTTGCATTTTAATTTGAATGTGGTTTGAGTTTTAATCCATGTTTGGTCTAAATTTTGATTTGTTTTATATTGTATTTGGCGTCTTTTTAGCCTCAGTTTTAACCTAACTATTAGTTTGAGTTGTGGTTAATATTTTCGTGTGAATTGGCTTGATTTTGATACTATTTTGGTCTGAAATTTGACCCGAAATAGGTCTGAATTATGTTTTAAAATTTGGGCTGAATTCGTTTGGAATTTTGGTCTAGTTTTTGTTTAATTTGAGTTAAAATTTTTAGATGCAAATATTTATCAGATATTCCCACTAGTTTTTGGTCTGAATTTCTAAAGTTTTGTCTAACTATTGCTCTGAGTTGTGGTCTAAATTTTTGTTTGAATTTTGGAATGAATTTTAAAACTCATTTTGGTTTTGATTCGGTCTGAATTTTGAATTTTTAGTCTAAGTTTTGACCTGAATTTGATCTCATTTTGGTCGATTTTTGTTTGAATTTCGGTCCGATTCGTGGTCTGAACATTGTTTTTTTTTTAACCGGTTGTGGCCGGGTACCCGAAAGCGTGTACGAATCTCGTTGAAATTTAAAATGTATTGGGTTTTTGGTCAAATTAAGATATATTTATATTTTACGTAATGTATATGAGGCTTAAAGAACGTATTTAATTTTTCATATAAATGAAGTGCTTGGTTATGGAGTTGTGAGATCGTAAACTCACCACCAGGCCAATATTAATAGTGATGCCGATGCTAAGAGTAATATGAATATATATTTTAAAAATTCGTTTAAAGTACTATCCAAATCAACTGTTATCTTAATTTAATTTTTTTCGGGTTTTTGTTTCGGCCAAAAATGACTCAAAAAATAAAGATGTATCAAAATTTTTTCTCAAGGGAAACTAAAATTTTCTTCAAATTTTTTTTCTCAAACTAGATCATTTAACATTATAAATCCATCAGAAAAGTCATAATCAAGATTTTGATCTGAATTTGGTCTCATTTTGATCTAAATTTTTTATCTGAATTTGGTTCTTTTCTTGGTTCGAACTTCGATCCGAAAAAGTATTTGAATTTTAGTTAGAAATTTGGTCGAAATTTCCCCAAAAATTTCTATCCGATTTTAGTTTGAATTTTGGTCTCAGTTTTGTTCCAGTTATCTTTTAATTTTTGACCTGTATTTAATAAAATTTTTACACTAGTTTTTACTCTAGGCCAGGGTTTTTGTCGATAGTGAGTCTGATATTTATCTTTTAATTTAGTAAAATCAGGCCACCCCCCCGCAAACCCAAATCGTAGAGCCGCCACTGTAAGTATGACATTTTCGCAAAACACGATTTCTTTATTAAGATTTACATCTGTCAGCTTAAAAAAACACCAAAATCTATGGGAATCCCCTGTAAAACTACGAATATTCGATAATTTTGAATATTTGAAATATTTAACATAAAATTAAGCTCTAATTCTTTAATTAAAACTAAGCTCCCACATACATAATATTTAAGTTATATGCTCACGTATGAATATAATATTGTATTATTGATGTTATTTATTTATCTCTCCAAGCGAAATGTTAAAACGCAAAAATTTAAGTTGTGAAATTCCTATTACACTTGTCAACATTCAAAATCAATTAATTAATTAAATCTAAATTATTTGCTTAATTCTTCTAATTAATTTTGTTGTTGATATCATGCGTAAGTTTAAAAAACGAGAAATGTAACTATGTAGTGGTAATGAATTCAATCTGGATCGTAAAGACTTACAAAAATTATGAATAATAAAAAAAAAACATTTAGCATTTATTTTTGTTTTTTTTTTTAGCCAATTCCAAGCCTCTAAAAACGAATCTAATGGAAAAATGTGATCCCTGCCCGGAATCTATTGTTTGTGTCCCACAGATACAATGTCCGGCTCATGTACGCATGAAGGATCATCAGAAACCGCAAATTTGTGATTTACCCGGTGGTAAATTTGGCTTCTGCTGTGTAACAGGGCAAAATCATACAGGTACAAAAGAAATTAATATTTTTCGAGATTGGATATTTTTCATTTGTTTCTTTTTGTAATAGCTCCTCGTAATGATATCGCTCGCGCCTCCTCGCCTTTTCCACAACTTTTACCAATGGATGTTATCGAAGAGTCACGTCTCAAATTCCAACATTTAATGCATCAAATTGGCAAAATTCCCGTACGCCGAGGACGTCCAGATTTTTTGCATGGCATCGTTTTTCATTCATCACCACTGGAAGATATGCAAAATTTTCATATATCCAATTCGGCTATGGAGCAAGTGATAACTACTCAGGTGTTTACAAAAAAGTAAGTTTCAATATTAGTACTTAAAAATAATAACGATGAGGTTTCTACAGTTTTTAAAAATATTGCTTTATGGGCTAGAATTGTGTGCAGATAATCTTAGAATGTATGACATGATTCTTCGTTTTAATGACCATGAATTTGGGTTAACTGAAATGGAAATTTTATGCCATTTATTGTTTGGGAAACATTATCCGATCCGTCCAATTTTTAACCACTGTTTCGACCATTCGACCACTGAATGACCATTAACGAGATCAATATTGGTTTTCAATGTAATAGCTGTAATAACTAGCAAACTGCCAGATCAGTAATTTCATATATTCCCATAGAAAATAGTTCAAATGTTTCAAGTCGCAAGATATTAAAGGCCAATCCACTGGCCCATTTCTAGAGATTATTTGGACACCTGACATTTCCTTAAATAAATCAATGATCAATGTGATCCAATGGCTTCAATTCAAACCGAGGACCTTACTTACAATTTCCCAGGTTGCGGATCTTGTGTGCGCTCTGTCCAAGTTACTGCGAACGGCGGAAAATTTCGGATCTACACTTTCACTTATGGTGGGCTTGTTTTCTTCAGTATACACTTTTCTTGTTGGTAGATTGTCATGTAGTGGCTTTTAGCTTTTAAATTAATCCATAAGATCATGAATGCACGTTTATTTGGCTCATTATGACGGCCGAAATTTGGAAGAAGCGCCCAAGTTTGCCGAGTTGAGCCATTATTTTTGAAGTAAAACTCCAAAATTTGGTAAGATTAAGGTAAGCGTTAATCGATTCACGATGTTTTGGCAGGAAATACTGAAAAACAACAAAAAAAATAAACAAACAACTTCCAGTTTCTCAATTTCAAATTGAAGATTAGGTTAGGTTGGAGTGGCCATCTAGAGATACACTTTGGCCTGAACGGCCCATTGTGATACCACATGGTTGGACCTACAGATTAACGGCGGCTCCGAACTGCGGTGTGGCAATTTGTTATCACTTGGTGGTTTTGGCATTATCTGCCAAGATACAAGTACACGCTTTCTTATAATTCTCATACATTTCATAATGATAGTGAATATAAGAAAGTTATGAAAATTAATCACCAGACGAAAACGAGAATCGAACCCGAACCTCCTGGATGAAAGTCTACAGTTCTACCCACTAGACTATCGAGGTCATCGAAGATTAGTTAAATATGAGCAGAATTTTGAACTTGTATCAGAAATATAAATTTTCTATGACATGAGGAAAATTAGGTCCAAAATGCCAAGTAACCTATCCGTCATTTGCGACGTGAATAGAGAATGTATCCAAGGTCGCATACTCTCTCCAATGCTGTGGTGTGTAGTGGTTGACTTGATTCACTAAATGAGTCGGCCTTCTACACTTAAGCCTATGCCGATGATTTTGACTGTTTAATCACTGCGATTGGCTAAGGCTCGTTTTTAGATAGGCCCAAAACAATTATTTTTAACCGAAGAATGAAAATTGATGAACTTGTTTTACCAGTGCTCAGAGGAATTATTATTATCCAACTTTTCGATGAAGTGAAGTAGAAGTAGAGTTATTCTGAATATCAAGCATCTATGGCTTTCTCATATTGAATAAAAAGTATCCAAGGAACTGTCAGAATTTTGTCAATGTATGGTTATTTCTGGCAGGCTCTTACAGGGTCTATCTCCTGCAAGAGCTTTATATAGCTCCGTTGAAGCAGAATTAACGTTGACTTCGTTAGGAATGCTACCACTAGGTATCAGAATATTGCGGCAATTTATTGCACGGAAGCCTTTCTGAACGACCCTTGGCGCAAAGCAGAGATCGGAAAAAATGATTATTTTATATCACAAAATTAATTATTCGCGGAAGTTTGACACCTTTCTACCTTTGAATTCGTAAGAAGAATCCAAAAGTTTTCATTATTTTTCAATGAGATTGCAATATTTTGACAGTTAAACTATTTCGCATCTCCAATATTTGCATTGAACGCTCACATCTTAGTGCTTCAAGTGGCACTTTCGCAATTTCGCACTTTTGCATCAACGCGTGAATACCCATAATGGAAAAAATCGACATATTCTAAATGTCGGAAAGCACAGTTGAGTTCACCAAAATGATACTGGTTGCATGCTTTATTGGAACCAGTAAAGATATTTATTTTTTGAGCGTTACCCTTAGAAATTAAAACTTATAGTAGTACCCAGTGTTAGCCAATTTTTGGGTTTTTTACGAAGGTACTATTATTTATATCAACAACAACACATTGAAAACCGTACTACAAAAAGTTCCTGAGATGAAAAATCAGTTTTGTATGGGAGGTACCACGCCCACTACTTCAATCCTCGTTATGAATGTTGACGTGCACTTCAGTGCATTGCATATCGCATATATTTGTTGTTGTGATAGCAGAAATATTTTGCATTTGCAATGATGCAAGACCATTTGCACCAAATGGTGAATAGGGCTATTGTGAAAGTTTCAGCTTAATCGGATGGTTAGCTTTTGAGTTTATCGCTCTCAAACGAACACCTCATTTTTATTATATATAAAGAATAATAGGTTTAAATGAACTATAATGTCAGAGGAACACTAAAAAGTTATAAAACTAGTAGATCTGACGATCGTTTTGGAATCCGCTACTGTTCCTCATCAGTGATCTTTGTGATAGTTCCTTTAAGAGTTAAATAAGTCAATCAAATCTCAATGGATTTTAAGATTTTATAGCTCGTTGAAAACAGAATTGAATGTGGTTTATTTTTATATACTCTTATCTATACACTGGTGAACAAAATAGTCGTTTTAACCGCCATTCAAAATGAAAAAATTTAAACAAGTTTCCAATTTTGCTTACATTATCAATTTACATATCGTTATAAGCAGCTAAATATCCTCTTTGAATGACGTATAAAAACGTTATTATTCTCGGAAAAAAGAAATAAAATTCATAAATTGATTTTTTCGATTGATCAAAAAATTAATTTTTAGACCAAATTTGTAAAATAAAAACAGAAGATAAATTATAATAATTACGACCCTTGGCTCAAAGCCATCTATAGGTTAAAACGCAACGTATATTGGTATGATACTTGTTGGCATAAAACAGACAAAGATTATGCTACTTGCCATCTCGAAGCGTCAAACAATCTTTCTGTTATCACTTAATAGAAAAGACCGTAGACTGCTGGTTAGATTATATACAGGTCATTTTCCTAGCGCTAAAAATTTAAATATGATTGGCCTGATAAATATGCTGCTTGCGGTTTGGAAGAAGACTGTAAAGAGGCTGCTTGCCGAGGCCCTAGGCTAGGGATAAATTGCTATATAACAAAAACTCCAAAATAAATTCCTCTTTTATTAGGCAACAAGTTCCAGTGGAAGATATTATTACAAATAATATCCCAGTAAAATTTAAAGACACTCCCCTTGAACAACACTGCACCAAACCGCATTTATGCCGTAATCCTAATGCACGTTATCGCTCTTTCGATGGTTCATGTAATAATCCACTGCCACATCGTTCTCATTGGGGAGCTGCTGGTCAGCCAATGGAACGCCTGTTGCCGCCTGCTTATGAGGATGGTGTATGGACACCTCGGGCACGCTCCGCTGCAGATGGTTCACCATTGATGAATGCACGCGAAACTTCACGCTTGCTCATAACTGATGTTAATCGACCGCATCCCAAGTATAATTTACTTACAATGCAATTTGGGCAATTCATAGCGCACGATGTCTCACAATCGGCATCAGTGCGTTTGGGTTAGTGTGACCGACACTCATTTACTTAGAAATACAATTTTTATATTTTTTTTCTTTTTGGTTAATTACAGAAAATGGTGAACTAGTAGATTGTTGTACACCGAATGGCGATGATTTCTTGCCCCCAGAAAAACAACATTTCGCTTGTTTTCCCATACCCGTGGAACCGGATGATGAATTCTATAAAACATTCAATGTACGTTGCATGAATTTTGTACGTTTATCATTGGCGCCAAACACCGACTGTCAAGTGGGCTATGGCAAGCAGCGCAGCAAGGTAACACATTTCCTAGATGCTTCACCTGTTTATGGCTCAAGTGTTGAAACGGCACGAGGATTGCGCACATTCGAAGGCGGAAAATTGCGTATGTTTAATGATTCAGGACATGATCTCTTACCGCTGACAAATGATAAAAAAGCATGCGATACTGATGGACCAGGGAAAACTTGTTTCCAATCAGGTAAGCTATATAAAAAAAATGTAAAAAATATTTCATATCTCTTTAATCACCCCTCCGGCAGGTGATGGTCGCACCAATCAAATCATCTCACTCGTTGCTGTTCATATTCTTTTGGCACGCGAACATAATCGCGTCGCTGGCGTTTTAGCACAAATCAATCCCAACTATTCTGATGAGCGGTTGTATCAAGAGGCGCGCCGAATTGTCATTGCTGAGTATCAACATATTATTTACAATGAATATCTTCCTGCTGTCGTTGGTCCAATGCAAATAAAACGTTTCCGTTTGGCGCCACAACATCATGGCTATTCCGATGATTACAGCAATACTGTTAATCCTGCAATTACGAATGAGTTCTCTGGTGCTGCTTTTCGTATGGGACACTCCAGTGTTGATGGTAAATTTCGTATAAATCAGGATGAAGTTGTTGATATACCAGATGTAATGTTTAATCCAACACGCTTACGTAAACGTACTTATTACGATGATATGTTGCGTACAATGGTGCAACAACCGATGCAGAAAGTCGATAGCTCAGTAACACATGGTGTAAGTTAGTGATTTAAGTTTTTTAAAGTATTGGAGCTGAAATTCCTTAACACTTTTAGTTGAGTCGTTTTCTATTTCGGGGTCAAACGCCGTTTGGTTTGGATTTGGCTGCCTTTAATATTCAACGCGGCAGAGATCAGGGATTACGTACCTACAATGACTATCTTGAAGTGATGGGCCACAGGAAAATTAAAAGTTTTAATCAACTGCCAGTTAATGTGAGTATTATTGTTAGTTTTGCTAAAATAATGTTTTGCTGTTAGATATTTCCGTTCAAGTTGTGTTTGGATTTGATTACAGCATTAGTCCAAGTAGTACTGGCCGTGCCAGGCATACACACTATTGGGTATGCCGACGACATTGCGGTTGTTGTCTGTGGTGAGTTCATTGACAGCATATGGTGGAAGAATGGTGTAAGGAACAAGGTCTTAGCATCAACGCAGTGTCGTCAGACAACATACTCTTCACTCGTGAGTTGGCCTGAGTAGAGAACACTTAGACTTTGTGGACTTGAAATTAACACGTCCACGTAGGTCAAATATCTTGGCTCAACCTTAGATAGCAAACTAACCTGGAACTATCATGTTGAGGACAAGATTCAGAAATATTGAGGAATGGCACATGGCATAACTCGATGGCCCTACAGGGACACATGTGAATCTTAGATACACAATAACATTATGGAGACGCGTGTGCGAATGAACGGCTTGCAAAAAATTTAAAGAACAGAGAAAAGTTATAAAACTCAGATAGCGGATGAAACTGTCAAAGTGAAAGTTAGGGAAAGCGATTTCAGTATTTTCACTGATGGTTCTCTGCTAGAAGGTAGAGCCAGGGCAGGTATTTTCTCAGATGACTTAAATCTGTCCTGTGCTCTACGGTTGGGAAAATATGTGTTCGTCTACCAGGCAGAGATGCTGGGTGAAAATGAATGCACTGGTCCACTTTATTGAGAGTCAGGTAAATAACAAGAGAATTATTATTCCCCTTGACAATAAATCAATGATTAAGTGAGTACAATGATTAAGTGAGTACCTCCAGGTTGTTCATGGAATGTGTTCAAAAACTAAATGAGAGTGCTCGTGTATAGTGCAAAATGAAACTGCTGACTTTTTGGCTAAAAAAGGTGGACCAGAATCACGCATCTCGATTTTTGATGGGTTGGTGTATCCAAAACCTCAAACGGTACTGGATCCGGTTGGTACTTGCACGATGAACAAATAGTTTTGCAAAACACAACAAGTTTTGCCTTTATAGGTTTCAGGACACTGTGGTATTGCAGGGAATGAATTAGCTGATGAAGTAGCTAATAAAGGTTTTGCAATTACACCATGGGGTCCGAAACCTTTTCTTTGCGTAAGTTCTGGGGAGGATATGCGTTGTATCAACGACTTTTTGGGTTCTAACCATAAAGAAAAATGGTCCGAGCTTGACTCCTACAGAACCGCAAATTGCTTCGTGAAACAACCTAAGAGGAAATCAGCGGACTTTCTTCTGAAACTGAGAAGAAAAGACCTGAGATTACCAGTGGGTATCATCACTGTGCATAGCACATGTGGTCAGCACATGACCAACATGGACGCCATCACCGATCCAATTTGCCAATCGTGTCTTGAGGACGACGATACTACGGAGCATTATTTTTGTAGCTGTCCGGCGTTCGCGAGAATCAGATTAAGTCTGTTGGGTAGTGATGTCTTCAGTATAACTAATATGCATACTCTCCCTCTTCCTGAGCTTCTAAGGTTCATCAGTGAAACAAAGAAGTTCGATGTTGAGAGATCCTAGACCTTTCTTCTTCCCATTTATCCCCACATAACTTTTCTGTCCCTTTACTCTATTCTACTGTTTTTTTCCTTGGGTTAAAACAGTGGATGGGGGCCACTGGCAGCAGGCTGGCAAAGACGGCCGTGAAGTGAGCCAGCCAAAGTCGTCGGACCAAACCGAGTTGGCTAACAGCGCTGACTACGTGCCACGGTTCTTTCAATTATCACCTCAAGAAGATGAAACTTGTTGAGGATGGCATCTGTAGGTTGTGTCTGGAGGAGCTGGAAACATCGGCGTATATACTGAGTCAATGCCCAGCATTGACGAGAAAAATGTTGGAAAATTCGGGTCATCGATATGTTGACGGTTCTGAGATTGCGCACCTGGCCTACAAGGATATGTATGCTCGCGTTTACGCAGGATGCCCTTAATTGGAACATGCTCGTTTACGAAAGGGATCCATCTGAGTCTGGTTCGGCTAATCTCGTAACTATTAATAATAAAATGGCGTTAGTCCAAAATGTTCAAAATTACAACATCGAAACAAGTTCCATATAATATCTCTCTTTTTCTGAATTCTTTTTTTTAAAAAGATTATGTTATTTTTTCCTTTTGAGTCAGGTCGATCTTCGCAGAAATTCACAGAAATCATGTCAATGAATTTTTCATAGAATCGTTGTTATTAAACCTTCACCGATTTTCCCAAAAATTTCATAAATATAGGTTAGGTTAAAGGGAAGTACTCAGAAGAACTGACCGTCTACGGGAAACAGAAATTAGTCCATTATGACATCGCAGTATGTGGTACCTTAAATACTTTTAAATTAATATATCTGTATATCGAACTGCTCTTGGGGAGTGTCCAGTTCTTCGAAAAGTCAATCTCCAAGATGGAGGACGGTCTCATTTTTTTCATTTTTGCAGTTTCCACAGCAGTTAGGAGCTCCAACTCTATTCCTAAAGGACATTGTACCAATGACGCAAAAAACTTGTGAGTACTCAAGTTCGAATTCCGGCTTGTTTCTTCTCTGTAAGAAGGAAGCTTTGATTCCTTTTGCAGAAGGACATATAAACTTCGGGTTTCCATTGTTCCTGGTTTACCAAAATCTGTTGCTAAATTTTTTTGCTTTTTGGTCCAAACTTGATTTCACGGTTCTTCAGGCTCTCATTTTAGCTAGTCTATCTGCTTTTTCATTCCCTTCAATATTACTATGTCCGGGAACCTAACAAATTGATAGGATGTAGGAATTCCCACTTCGTTCAGAGTATTGAATCAGCTTAATACTGCTTTTTAGATCTTATAATCATGTTGTCTAGTGCTTGATCTACAGCTTGGCTGTTCACTAAAAAGATGGATTGTGATTCTTAAAGTATCCAAGATCCTTGTGATTATGTTTTGCGCAGCTTTATCAATAGCAAAGAAAGACACTAAAATAATCAGGGAGTTTGTAGGACTCCATGATATTTCGCACATCGCAAAAGATCCCAGATCCAGTAACCTTTTCAAACTTGGAAAGATAATCGTGATATCTTGCTTTGTTTCGGATTTCTGTTATATTGTATTCATATGGGATTGCTGCATTTCCAAAAGTGTTGTGCTTCCAAAACTGTTATTTATATCTGTTATATCTGGCTTAGCTGTTATTATTCTCGCTTAAAGCTTTTGCGACTAACTGAGCTTGCTATCGAATATAATTTTAAGATAGTTTACTTCAGGAGAAAGTTCTTATTGAAATACATATCTTAAAATATTGCAATAAATTTCAACCAACGATCAAAATGTATGCGATCCCCAAATATCCTTCTCTGAGATCCGCTAAGGAACAAACCTATTTATTTGTATTTCTGTATGCTTCCAGAGTAATCGCAAGCTTTCCCAAGTATATCGCAGTCCCGACGATATCGATCTTTGGGTTGGTGGGCTACTGGAAAAATCTGTCGATGGTGGTTTTGTTGGCATAACATTTGCCGAAATTATTGCTGATCAATTTTCACGATTCAAACATGGCGATCGTTATTATTATGAATATAATAAAAAAGTTAATCCAGGTGCATTTACCATCGATCAATTGCATGAGATACGAAAAACTACAATGGCACGACTTATCTGTGATAATGCGGATTTATTTACATTGAAAGAAATACCACCGGCGGCATATGTGAGATCCGATTTTCCTGGGTAAGTGATAACTTTACAAAATTTTTTAAAATTTTAAACTTTTCACTGGGATTTTTCTTTATTAGTAATAAACCTGTGCGTTGTGATAGTTCAGAAATACCGAATGTCCAGCTGGAAGCATGGCGAGGTGCTTAGGCCAACGTTGTGTGATATTATCCATATTATGTATATAAAAAGGTTGTCTGCGGGTAAACAACGTAGACATTCAATTTAATTAATTAAATAAAAATATTAATTAGCTACAAACTAAAAAGCAAACTAAAGCATTTTTAACTTTTTGGGTTTTTATGTATGTAATAAATTCAATAATTTCAAAACAGGTATTGGCATGTGAAACAGTTCCAAAAGGTATGAAATCGACATTGTCTACATGTTCTCTACTCATTGTCTACACCTAAGTGTAGACAACTCAGAAATACAAGATTTTGCTCAACTCTTGTTCTGGTCAAGCAAAGAATGATTTCAGTATATAAAAGTATTTGTGTTGTGTATATAAAATGATGCTACTGGAACTTTGGTAATCTGCCAACGCTTTAAAAAAAAAAAAAAATAAAAATAAAAAAAATACTGAAATTGCTGCCTTCTGTTTTAATGAATTTGTCTTTACATTTTTATGTATTTTCGTTGTTGTTTTTATCTTTGGTCCCCAATCCCACAAATATTTTATTTATGTAACTGCGTATATGAATTTTATTTTAAGTTAATTGTAAATGAAGCTGCAACTTAATTTTTATTATGAATCACAGTTTTATATTTTTGGTTCTTGTCATCTACTGTAGTAAAAGATTAAAAACCGCAAAATCTTTTAAGATTGAATTAAATTTATTGAGATATAATTTGATTATGGGCCAAGCAAATATTTCATTCTAAGTCTTTAAATGCCCATGCTCTGCTGAAGGTAACACATTTTCAAGTGCTTGAATTGTTTTCTTTTTTTATCGTAAAACTAATAAAAATGTTAATTAAATTCAAATAAAACTTATACAAATAAAACTGAGAAAACTAATTAAGTTATAAATACATACAACAACAGTAACACAAACAAATAATCATCACAATAACAACAATGCTAGCAACAAAATAATACAGAAAAATGATATTGTTTTTATTAGCAAATATAATTAAAGCTTCAACATTTTGGAGACAACGTTAAAATCGTGTTAAATTTTAAAGCAAGTAATAAGCTATAAATTTTTTCAGTCAGTTGAATTTATCGATATTTGTTATACTCTACAATTTTATTTTAAATGAATAAAAGTACTAAGGTATAATCTCACTTTACAAGGCAAAAAAAAAAAAAAAAAATAGAATTTTCAATATTTTATTACTCAGTCAATTTAAGGGGACCTTCTGGTCTAGCGCCCTTGAATTTGATGAGTTTTTAGGATTTTTTTTTAAATGAAATAATGAGCAATAGTATTTAAACTTTGTAGATATATTTTATTACTTTAACAATATACAAAACTAATAAAAAAAAATAAAAATTATATAATAGTTTAAAGTAAACTAAAATTGGTGTTACAGAAAAACGGATCTTGCTGGTGGGACAGGTTTTGGATATTCCACTGATCTCAAAAAAAAAAGAAGAGGTTACAATTGGTATGAATGTAGTTATCGCAGGAACTAAAATGAAAAAAAAAAAAACAAAAATTTGACAAAATGGCGCGTTGTTGAAATTTACTTTACGAAAATAGACCGCTTTTTATAACTTTTTGTATGGAAAAAGTAAGAAGTATACAACGTAGAAGGTTTAGTTCCTGCGATAAGCAATGGTTTTCTGAATAATATAGTAAAATTTGAGACGAATCGGTTGAGTAGTTTTTGTTTTTTTGTGTCCCACTGTGCAGAAAAATATAGTTTCGAGATAAATGAGTTTAAACTTCAGTCGGCCCTTTTACCTGCTTCTGCGCTCACCTGCCAAATAGGCTGTAGAAGTCGAAATACTGGAAATATTGATACGAACATTTTACGGTATACTTTTAAAAGCCTATACTTTTGAAATATGAAAAATCAATTTTTTTTTAAATCTAGACCAGAAGGTGGTCTTAATATTTATGAACTTTTAATATGATAGTAGGGTAGAAGGGGAAGCATTCGCCACTGGGGCACATTTGCCACCCCCCTTATCTTCTAATTTAAGAAAGTTTTATAATTGAAACAATCTATAATTTGTGCTTTTATCGATCATCTTTCATCCCTTCTACTTTGACAGTTGAGCTTTGTAAGTGATCGTGGGCAGACGTGTTTTTGTGTGTTTTCGGGTGGTTGCAAAAATATTTGATAGTAGGTAAATCTTGTAATAACTTTTTTATTTATTGAGTGAGAAAAAAGCTGTTCAATTATGTTATTCCGGTGTTATTTAATTAAAGAAAAAGCAATAGTTTATTTTTATAAATATTCAAGTGGTTGCTCCTGGGGCACATTCACCAGAATGCGGATGGGGAGGTTTCGACGGCATATGATATGAATTTTAGACAGTATAATGTTAAATTAAGTCATATCTAAATAAATTCCTCTGGATCAGTACTATCCACTTTTATTTACATGTATATACAATTGCTTATTTTTTTTTTTAATAAATAACTTATATTTTTTAATGAAATATTTAAAAAATGAATCATTTATATTTTTGTTACTTTATGTTATAAATAAATTTTCATAAATTAAAAATAAGTAGAACTTATTCTGACTGATAATATGTAATAGTAATATACAAGAACAAAAATTAAAAAAAAAATAACTATTACTTTATCAAAAACCTTGAATTTTATTCCTTGGCGGTTGCAGCCCACCCCCTTGACGAATGTACCCCATGACTGGGGCACTTTCACCATTTTGGACTATTTGGAAAATCATCAAAAAAATAATAGAAATCATTAAGATAATCAACTCATAAAGATAATAAATGTAAATTTCTAATTAAAAAATAATTTTTCAAAAAAAACTATTAGTTTAGCCTAGACAACACTTTAAAAAAAAGTGGCGAATGCTCCCCCTTCTACCCTACATTATTACAGAGTATAGAAAAAAAAACAGTTAATCTCAGAATTGACTTATCTGAAACAAAAAAATCAAACGGAATTGTTTAACCCTTAAACGCCCAATACGTCCGATTGCAATTAAAAACATAACCAGAGGTAGTATTTGTGATTCCAAACAACGTTTGTTCTACGTGTTTTCAAATAAATTAGTTTAAGGTGCAGTTATTTTAATTTACATGGTTGACCTCTGTAGTAACCTTTGGCGATTATCTGGAGAATAAATTAAAATACAGGGTGACAATTGTAAAGTGACGCAAGTTTAATACTCTGCAGCAAGCTTTGCCATTTACCGTTACTTTAATTTAAAAAGCAAATTCATTCATCATTGGCTTTGCTTTCATTTGAATTTTTGTTATTACATTTTGAAATTTCCATAAAAATGGACAAGGAAAATATTCGTCGTGAAATTATGAAATTTCATTTGGCAAATTATAGTAGCCGTCAAATTGCAAAGGCTTTAAATTTGTCAAGTCGTACGGTAGACCGAGCTATTATTCGACATAATGAAACTGGGGGTTTTGGAGATAGAGACCGGGGAAAATTTTCAACAGTTGCCACTACTGGTTTAACAGAAAAAATTCGTAAACGAATCAACCAAAATCCAAGGCGCTCAATGAGAAAAATCGCTAAGGAAGTGGGAGTAAACCGTGAAACAGTGCGAATCATTGCAAAATCAAAGCTTAATCTTAAGCCGTACAAGCTCCGGAAAGCTCAAGATCTGACACAAAAAAGAAAGATTTGCGACTACAAAGATGCAAGGCGTTGCTACGCTCCTCCGTGTTAAAAAATGTTGAAAATATCTTGTTTACAGATGAAAAAATTTTCACGGTTGAACAACATTTCAATGCGCAAAATGACCGAATGTGGCTAACATCATCATCGCAACAAAATAGGACTGTTGGCCGAGTTCAAAAGCCAGCTTCCGTTATGGTATGGGCTGGAGAACCCCTCTAATATTCGTTGAAGAGGGTGTTAAAATTTACCAGGTTCTTTATCGGAGCATTTTAAATGAACATGTTCTTCCCTGGGCCCAAGATACATTTGGAAATGAAAACTGGACTTTCCAGCAAGATTCTGCACCTTCCCACATGGCAAAATTAACGCAAACATGGATAAAAGACAATTTTTCTAGATTCATAACATCTCAAGAATGGCCACCATACTCCCCAGACTTGAATCCAATGGACTACTCTATTTAGAGTATTTTAGAGAGTAAGGCTTGTGCATCTCAACACCACAGTCTGGAGTCGCTGACAAATTCATTAGAGAAAGCCTGGACTGAAATTGATCAGGAAGTCCTGCGGCGAACAGTCCTACGATTTCCGGATCGATTGAAGGCATGTGTGCAGGCTAAAGGAGGTTATATTGAATGAGGTGGGGTTCAAATGAATGCTTATATATTCAGCAATGTTAACACTTAATTGTACTTAATGGAAGTACGTCCTTTTGAAAATAACTGCTGAAATGTGTGCGTCACTTTACGATTGTCACCCTGTACATTCGCAAAATTTTTTAAAAACAGTTATTTGGTGTTATCCCATACCGCCTGTCACAAATTTGTCTACACGGCAATATATTTATTACACAAAATTCGAAAATAAAAACACATTTTTTTCAGTTAGTTGTTTAAAATTTTTGCAAAACATGCTTTTCGAGCCAAAAATTACTGTAACTGTACGACAGTTGTCATTTTTCCATTCTTATTTATACGTATCGATAAAGAGAAGTTTAGACAGTAAGATCAGATGTTTATTTTAAATGGCGAACGTAAAATGTCGGCACAAGCAGCCGCGGAAGTGGTTGGTCACTGCAGGGACCAGTGGGTATTTAAGGATTAACGCGTAATGCAGGAATCAACCAAATTTAGTGTAAAAAAGCAAAAAAAAAAATTCTGGTTGATTTCTGTGTAAAACACTCACACAGACACAACGCACCAAGATTCTTTAAAATCGGTCTAGTAGTTTCCGAGATTAACTGTCCGCCATGTAAAAAAAACTCATTTCGAGAAAACGCGTTTAAAGTTTTTTTTGGGTTTTGAATACATGTTTATAGATATTTATATGGGACATTCTCTGTCAATGGGAGACCCCCTCCCCCCTGTCCGAAATTGGTTAAGGTATTTTAGGTCATGTTTGGGCTCAAACGAAAGCTTATTATCTCTAGTTTCGAATGCAACGAATGGTTTTGCATGATGGCGAACCAATATGGCGGCTGCAAGTCTACCACCTCACCATAAAATAATAGTTTTATCAAGTGTACGTTTACCCAAGTCATCATAAAAAAATAGATAAAGCCTTTTTTCGTATTTTTTTTTCTGCTGAATATGAATCTAATATTAATTTCCATGGGATATGTTACGTGTTGTCCCTAACCTCAAAAAAGGTCCAAAAAGGCTGTTTTTCGAGTCTTACGCTTACCAAAGTCATCATAAGACGACGAGAAAAGCCAATTTTTGTGTAATTTCAGTTGATGAACATGAATCTAATATTGTTTTCCACAGGAAATGATATGTG
Source organism: Toxonevra muliebris (assembly GCA_963691655.1). Taxonomy (NCBI): domain Eukaryota; kingdom Metazoa; phylum Arthropoda; class Insecta; order Diptera; family Pallopteridae; genus Toxonevra; species Toxonevra muliebris. The sequence continues at coordinate 78,207,199 of OY829327.1, read as the reverse complement.
TTGTCCCTAGCTTCAAAAAATGAAAAATCTCAAAAAACAGTTTTTCATGTCTCACGTGTCCCAAGTCATCAGAAAACTTCCCAAAAAACTTATTGAATACACTTTTTTGTGAGTTGGAATAAATTTTTTCCAACAAATTGTTTAAATTATTTAATTTATTTCAAGTAATCTACGAACGAAATAAAAATATTCGACGTCAAAATATTTCATTTGTTTTAAAATTCATCTTCGCATTAAAAAACGTGAAGCTTTTTTTTTTTTGACTTTTAATAAATTTGACGTCAAATAATGCTAAAATTAATTTTTTGATACATAAAATGCCAGAACTGTTTATAGTGATTAGCTCAATGACGAGACTTTGATTGATTGATTGATTAAAAAGTGATGATTACACTGTACAACAACAAAATAGTGTCACGTCATGTTTCGTATTATTTCGTAGATTTTTGTTTTTTTTTTTTAATTTAATAAAGTTAATAGATGAAATTTCTTCTTTTTTCTACACGAATTCCGTAATTTTGGAAATTTTGAACGAGCAATATCTTTTTTTCAAATTTTCCATTTTTTTTTTTTAATTTGATAAATTAACTTTTTTAGAAACAATCATTTGCATGACATTACGTGAAGAGAAACCTTGAAATTATTACGAAAATAATCGCCTTTTTATAATTTTATTACAGTTACTGAGACTGACAGAGCAAATAAAAATAAATTTTATTTAGTTCATTAGCGTTTAATTCTTTTTTTAAACAACTTTTCCATAAACATAATTTTATTATTTTAATTTATTATTTTGTTTCGTTAACCCTTTCTTCTCAACTTTTTTATTTGGGGGTAAACAATTTTTTTGTAGTTTTATATTCGTAGATTCGGACTTTATTAAGAATAAAAACCAAAAAAATGATGAAAGCAGTTTTTGGGAAAGGCTGTAAAGCATTTGGAATTTTGTACATTATAATGACATGAAAAGAGTAAAAATTCAAGAAAAAATTTTTAATTTTTGATTTTTTTATTTTGTGGAAAAAACAGCTAAGGTATATTTTGCAACGTAAAATAAACTTTTAGTTTAGAAAATACTTTTAAAAATACACTTGTTCACTGAGTATAAAAGGTGAATATTTGAAACATTTTTGAAATTTGGGTTTATTTTTACTTAAGTCAAGCATACAGATTTTGGTTGTTCAGTGACCTATAGTAAAATTTTATGGGCAATATATTTCTTAAACATATTAACCCTCTATCAATCTACGTTTGGCAACCATAACTTTTTTATGAGGCCTAATTAAAGTTATTAGTTTCAAGATTTCGTAAATTTCTAAATTACAAGTCAAAGAGGTTTTTAGCAGTTGAATGTAGGGTTTTCTATTTTTAAAATTCACATGTAAATAACAATTTGCAAATGTTTTTATTTATATATTTATATGAGAGAAAAAATAAATCAAGGAGAACTAAAAATGTTAAAAATAACTTTTCTCTAATTTTATTTAAGCACAATATTTATTAAGATGATTTTCAATATCATTTTATGTAATATCAGATTTAAAGATGAAGGCAGACAGTAAAGGCATTACTTTTTCTCTAGAAAGTAAAACATCTCACTTTTGACTTTCACTTCGGATTTTACTCTCAGTTTCTTTTTTGAATTAACTAAGCATTAGCAATTTCATTTTATTGAAAGTAAGTAGGTACTTAGTTTAAAAAAAATTTATGAAATTTTCCTGAAATTATGGCATAATAAATTATATGAATTCACTGTCATTGTGTTAATTTTTTAAATCAATCAAATAGATTCGCATAGGAGAGTACTGGAGTGAGAGAGATAGTGAGAGAGACTGCGAGAGATGCTCTTGTTTACCGTTGACATTTCTTTGAAATTAGCTAAACCAAATAAATATTATTCATTTTTATTCGAATTGACAACAACTAGAATAGCAAAATATTAAGTAAAGTATTAAGATTTTAATAAATTTAATTAACAAATAAATGCAAATTGACAAACTTCGCGAATGAAATCAGTCGGAAAATGTGATGGAAGATGGGAATGAAAGAGAGAGCGAAAGAGCATGCAGTCGCAAAATTGACATTTAATTTGTTTACTTTTTTATATAAGAGAATATTCTAGATTCGCATATTTGCGATTAGAGTTAAGCCTTGATTATAGAAATTTAAGATAACTCAATGTGGCAGCGACGATAAATGGATAATTTTTTTTTTTATTTTGAAAGAAAACTCTGCTCTGATCAATTTCTCCAAATACACTTATAGACTGCTATGTCATAATTTTCGTTTTTGCAAAGAATTGAAGGTTATGTTGTTGGTGAGATGTTTGAAATTGGTGGCTAGGTATATTATTTTGAATTTCTACAACTTTTACTTTCAAGTCAAATTTGTTCGTTATGAAAACCTAAAAACTTTTTTACACAAACCTTCCACCAATTTTCTATATGTTTTTGTTTTTTGAATGGTTTTTGGTACAAATGTCTGGAAAATTTTTCGATTGACATGTTCCGGAGATAATATTGAAGTGTGGGTATGTCTTTTACTTTTTTATGAAAAATATTTTTGCACTTTCTTATCCATTATTCTAAATCATTCGCCCTCTACGAACATTTAAAAAAAAGAATAGTATTAAAAATTGCCGAAAAGAAGGGTCCATCTGTGTAAACAAAAAATTTTAAATTATTTGCAAGTATAATGATTAAATTTACCTCAGACGTCATATTTGCAGGCCTGACGAGAGGCGGGTGGGTCGGGGGGATTCCCACCGGGCCCGGACTTTTTGTGGGGGCCTGAATTTCAATCCAAATCCTAAAATCCAGAAAAACTTTAACAAGCGTCAATGCGTCTGAAAATTGAATTACAAACCATGAAAATTATTTATCAGGTTAATCATCTATCAACGCGAAGAAATTGAGCAGACTTTTCCCAAACGTTTGCATAGCTCTGCGTATGTTTTGCACGATTCCAGTTTCCATTGCCAGTGGTGAGCGTTCACTCAGTGTGTTGGCGAGAATAAAAAAAACTAGAGTGTCAAGTTTAGCAAAGAAAATTAAATTTTGAAGAGATCAACAATTCCTTCACATCACCCAAAGCAAGAAAGCCGTACTTACTATGAATTATGCGCATTTAAATTAGGAGGTTATCACCTCCGGCCCCGAATTTTCTGTCGACGGTCCTGCATATTTGTAGGAATTAAAAATAATATACTTGCCCGCTGATTTCAATCACTTCACCAATGTAATTCAACTATTAATAAGGCTAAGGGCATCCTTGGTATTGTTAAAAGATGGTCTAAAGAATTTAACGATCCATATGTCACGAAATCACTTTACACTGCACTTGTAAGACCAGTTCTGGAGTATGTTTCTGCTGTGTGGAACCCTCAGTACAACTGTTATGCTGATAAGTTGGAATCTGTGCAAAAACAGTTCCTCTTGTTTGCTCTACGTTCGTTACACTGGAGTCCATCACAGCACCTCCCTCCTTATGAACAACGGTTAAAACTTATAAGCTTGCCAACTCTTCAGAGCAGAAGAGTTATGCTAAATGTGATGTTTGTGACTAAATTATTAAATGGTAATATTCATTCTCAATTCTTACTCAATGAAATCAAAATTAATGTTCCAAATCGCTGTTCTAGATATCCCATTCCTATTAAAATTTATGCTTATAGAACAAATTATGCTCAAAATAACCCTTTTCGTTGTATGTGTAATGATTTCAATTCTCAGCACGACATTTTTGACATTTCCGATTCTCTTCAGTATATAAAATTAAATGTATTAAATTTTCTTAATCGTTAAACAGCTGATGATTACTAATAATCTGTAGCTATAAAGAAGACCAAATAGGGATTTATTCTCCCCAATGAGCGCTTTATCAGGGCATTCCGGAATGCATCTGAATCGATCGCCAAATCCGTACGACATGCGGATGTGCCCCTCGTGCGGATGGGCGGGTAAGTGGGTCCGTTGGGATTCGTTCGTTTAACAAAAAAAAAAAAATAAATAAATAAATAAATAAAACCCTGATACACAAGGTACATCAAATTAAAATTTCTTTAAATATAAAAATTTTTCAAAATATTTCAGTTTTCTTTCACAATACTAATTTATTATAATTAATATTATTTATTTTTGTGTGATAAAAATTTGTTTTCCATGATAAGCACATTTTCCTCTGGCATGAAACGTGTAAGAAATAAAACAATAATAATTTTATATGGATGAGTGCTTGACTGGAGTTCCAGCTGCCGATTCCCAGTTAGGGTTAAATTCTTAAAAAATGTCCAAATGGATTGTTTAATAAAATGGATCATTTCCGTGATTTAGTTTTTAAATGCTTGACTCGAGTACCAGTTCAATGGGTTTAATTCTCAGGTAGAAAATTAATTCGCGATCCATTATAAACCAATTTAAAACCGAAAACTGAATAAATGTTTCCTATTGTCATATTTTCCACGATCTTTTACCTTGGAAATAGATCATAGAAATTGTGAAATGATTTGCCACAAGAACAGGTTTTCCCTAAAATGCGTAACGTTCCAGTAAGTTTTCACACGGCTATACCTTCGAAACTATTAAACATAGAAATAAAGTTTATAAATAAGCAAAAAAAAAAAACATGCTTACGTACGTAACGCTCCAGCCCGCGATTGGGTTCATATGGAGAAGTTTTATTTTTTATTTTCCCCCCAAAAATGTTTCCTGTATCCGCCACTGCATATAGTAAATCCATTTTACAAGAATATATTAAGTATTTTAATACTTGAGCAATCAAAGGGAATTCTACACATTTTTCGGTTTAATAACGTAACATTTCATTATCAAACCAGAAACTATTAGAAAATCAGAACTATGAAATCAGTCGAAATTTTCGGAATTTTAAATAATAATTTCTAAAATAATCTAACTAATCTTAAACAATCGATATTTTCTAAGTTTGAAAATAAACACATACCATATACCTAAAATTTTTGGAAAACTGAACAAGTTTTGTAATATAATTATATTTATTTTTCAGATTTTTCGAAAATTATTCACGGTTTGTTTTTACGCTTTGTTTTAGAAATTAATTTAGGGTGTGAACATTTTTTGGATATACTGTAGATGCAGAAAATACCTATAAATTTTGAATTGTAAATCTTATTTACAACTAGTTATTAATATTTCTGAATAACATATACTTGATACTATCTGGGTATTAGTTTTTTGTTTTTTTTTTTGAGAAATTAAACAAAATATTTATTATAGTAAATAAATACTGACAAGAACAATAAAAACAAAATTATTATAATTACTCTAAGTTTATTTGAAACACACATTGTTTAATGCAGTTGAATTTGAAATGATCTCTAATTATTACCGAATCTCAGATGGGAATCCCTAAGTCATTAAGAAAAATCACCCACAAAATTTATTGAAATATAAATGCGTCGCATTGATTCTTCTAATTCAGATGATGTGGATTTCGTTACTGTATTATGACGTTAGTTATTCTTTATTTATATTTTTTGTTCACAATTCAATTCAATTTTTTTTTTAAATTGTAAATTACCGATATATTCAATGTTAATGTATATTTAAGCATACAATTAATGACAAAACCATGTCACATTAATAAAGAATTTCTAGACATTGACGCTGTTAAGAAGATTTGGCGATTAAATCTTTTTGTTTACTAATTTTTAATTATTCAAAAGCGTGTTAAACCACCAACAATCGGAGTAATTGAGTAGTTAAATGTTTCAATATTTCGGTTTTTTATAATTTTGAATTAAAAACCACTTAAATAATTCAAATTATTTAAATATTTATTCAAACTCGTTATATGCATCAGAAGAGGTGCATACCTAGAATCGATACTCTAGCTGGAATTTTTGGGTTAGCGAAGATAAGAGGCTATTTTACTATTCAAGTTCGAGTTTTTCATGAAATTTCAATAAAACTAAAATATGAAGAAGTTATGTGATTAACATCATCAATAGCTTTGTTCAAAGATATTAGAATTGAAAATAGTAGATGAATTATATACATCTTTGTTACCTCACTGCCATAAACCAAATAAACCGCGGACTAAATAAAAATATGAAAATATTACAAAAGAGCATGGGCTATGGCTATAACCTTTGCAGAATGATCCCGTGATCACGAATCAAGGCCGTATTTAGGGGGGAGTTTGGGGGTTCTGACCCTTGGTGATACTGAGCACTGTTTTTGATTTAAAGTTTCGTCCTGAATCAGTTTGAAAAGTTTAAAAATTAATAAAAATAAAAAAAATTATCGGATCCTTGTAAAATTAGACTTGCTTGAACCCCATTTTTTTCCTAAAACGTGAAGTGAGAGGAAGTTTTTGACCTCAGATTCGTGTTCAACTTGAAAAATTCTTTCGCATAAACTCCATCTTATTAGCAAAACCCATGCATTTTTAGGAGGCAATCTTAAAATATAATTAATTTTTTAACGCATTATTGCTCAGAGAACCACGACTAGAAAGATCTTTTCAATGCTGTGACTTCACGAATTTAGGGAATATAAGCCAACCTCATCCGGGTTCCTTATCATTGATAATGTCTCAAATTCCCAATGATGATCATTTGAAAAAAATTAACCTCTACTATTTTTGGTAATTTTTTTGAGGTTGGGTACATCATCAGTAGTGGGAAGTCAATGAGTTAATGAAAGTATGTCCCTCACGATAAAAAAAATGCATTAGAATGCACATTGAATAATATTTATTTGAAAAAATTTAATTTGATTATTCTGTGAATTTTTTGTCACTTTTGGCCATTTTTTTGAGGTTAAGATAAAAAAAAAATCGGAAAATTTTTCCTAAAATTTTAATTTTATAGGGTCCATCAAATGTATCATCGATTTAATTTATTGTATTTAAAAATCAGTTTGATAAAAATTATTTATGAATATATTCTTCGAATGAAACCTTCCCCCCCGAAAAAAAAGTTCTGGCTACGGCCCTGCCACGAATTAACCATAGAAACGGTTTCTAAGTGACGGTATCCACTGCCAGAATGACAAAAAAAAATTTTTTGTTGGCAAGTATGAATAAATCGTCGGTTTTCTAATATTTTTTAGGGAAAAAATAAAAAGTACCCGATAAGAATTCAAATGTAAATAAAATTCCCTAAATTTTGAGCAATATTTGATCCAAATTGGTGTGGTGGTTCTTTTGCAATACCCATTCAAACTTTGAGAATTTTGATTCTTTTCAATTTTTGAATTTAAAATTTCTCTCTAATATCAATAAAATAAGATTGGCTTTCTGTAGGAGAGTGTCGTCATGGTCGAGGCGCTGTCAATAATTGATCATTTCTAGGAACACTAGTATCACTCATCTCTAAACACAATTTGAAAGAATCAGTTTGAGAGACCTGAGTATTTATTGAGTATTTATGAGAGAAGATAAAAATTAAATGTTAAATAAAACATATATTAAAATTGACTCGAAAAGACTTCAAGTGACTCCAATCGACTTCAAATCCCCAATTGACTCCAAAAGATTCCAAGTGACTCCAATTGACTTCAAATTCCCAATTGACACCAATTGACTCCAAGTGACTCCAATTGACTTCAAGTCCCCAATTAACTCCAAGTGACTCCAATTGACCGCAAATTGCAATTGATTGCATTTGAGTTCAAGGTTACTCAAGTGACTCCAAGTGACTTCAAGTGACTCCAAGTGATTTCAAGTGACTTGAAAGCAGTCATAATTTTGGAGTCATAAGACTTGCAGTCTCATGATTTCAAAAAAGACTTCACTCCCTTGACTCTAAAAAATACTTTTCTAAATGAATAATCAATTGGCGACTTCAAAAAAGACTTCCAACTGCATTTTTTATTCTGGAGTCATATACATTATTCAATAACTGCAATTATTATTCATTTGCGAGTTATATCCTCAATTGATTGCACTCTTTTACAGCTCTGGTATTTTTCTTCTTTTTCATATAAAAAAAAAAAAAAAAAAAATTTTATTTCAAAATTTTGCAATTTAAGAAACTTTGTGTTTTATTTTCTTGAACATTAGATAAAGCAATATTGAAATCTTAAGTCTATTAAGATGTCGACCCGATTTTGGATGGTATAACAGCATCGATTCGAGTAGGCATTGACTCAACATGGTTTTGAAAAATACTGTTTGAAATTTACCTTTCTCAAACTTTTTCCAAAATTATTCTTAGGTCCAGTTTACTCTGCTGTTTATGCTGAGTTACTTTACGTTTCAAAACGTGCCATAAATGGTCGATTAACCAATAGCGGAACGTAATAAGGTCCTATGAGACCAAGTTTAACTTGCATTGTACCGACAATTTTCCATACGTGCGACGTTTTCCAGTAGAAAGATTTAAGGGCAACTGTGTAATAAGAACAGTCTAGCATTCCCATAGTCAAATGATTTAGCGATGTTTTTCTTTGCTTTTTGTTAAAGGAATAATAAACGCACAAAAATATTGAGGGGCCATAACGGGCTCTGTCGTGCCTATTGTAGAAGAATAATACAAACACTTTAGAGAGGCTGCAGAAAATGTTGAAGAACCTCGGTATTCTATATATGGATTGACCTGGAAACTCTCCAGATTTGAATCTAATCGACCATTTATGGCACGTTTTGAAACGTAAAGTAACTCATCATAAACCGCAGAGTAAACTGCCCCTAAGAATTATTTTGGAAAAAATTTGAGAAAGGTAAATTTCAAACAGTTTTTTACAAATCCATGTTGAGTCAATGCCTACTTGAATCGATGCTGTTATTGCATCCAAAGTCGGGTCGACATCTTATTAGACTTAAGATTTCAATATTGTGTTATTTGTATATTAAATACACGTTTAAAAAATTATGAATGTGATCCAAGCATACGCTGAAAAATTTAAAAATACTGCAAAAAATTAAGTGGTAAGATGTGCGTGACCGCAGGTGTATATAAAATTATTTTGGCAAAAATACGTAATTTTTCCATAAAAAAAAAAAATAAATTTAGAAGGTTTTGCCCATCCAGTTCCAGCTCTTTTGAATATTTTATCCTTCTTGAATTGTGTCTTTAACTTTAACAGTTTCGCTCTATACGCATCATGAATTTTTCATTAGATCTCCAATATTAAACAGTTTCTTAAACATTTTTATTTCAATAAACTTTTTCTTCTTGGTAATGTCTACATATTTAATTTCGGCAATATTTAATGTTAATGTTTCTTCTTGTTAATTCTTTTATTTTGTTCTGTTGTTATTGTCCATATGTCGGTTGCTTATGCATGCCAGCTTTTATTAACTCCCTCAGCTTTAATAAAATACAATTTAGTTACCCTCAATTTTTGCTTTCATACCTGACGTCTCAACTTGATTTTTTTTTTTTTTTTTGTAATTCTACTCTTACATAGTAAAAACAAAATGAAACCAACACGCAAAATATAAAAACTGTGGGAAGAATTATCAAGACTTAAACTTTTTTAGTTATCGAACTTTAATAACTAAACGAGTGAAAATTATACTCACACAAATGGTTGTGTAAAATAGGTAAAGAAAACAACTTCTTTACCTATTTTTGAAGAGACCATTTTGAAAACTTTTTACTACATATGTATGTACATATTCATTTCTTGCAAGTTATTGTTTGGAAATATTTTTTTTTAAGTCTTTGAAACTAATTGCAAAAACATTTTTCACAAGAATTTTAAAGTTAAAATACTAAGATTTGTTTTCAAACTTTTATGCAAAACTATGCCTAGATATCGTTTAAGGAGGGATTGAAATTTGGCATAAGCTATTGTTAATTTTTTGAGAAGTTATAAATTAAATAAAACAAATAAAAAAATTTAGTTTGAGCTTTGTCCTAAGGCGAAACGTCTCTCACGTGATGGTTTGCATGTCTGTTATCATCTATCTATCTATTAAATTAAGATCAATCGATATAGTAAGTAGTTTCAGAGACATCCTGTAAATCGGTTGCAAAAAAGCTGATTCGACACAAACGCTTTTAAAATTAAAATTAAATTCAAAGTAGGTATCTATACAGTATATTTCCAAACCATTTAAAACACCACGAATTCCCTCTAATTTTGTTTGTAAATGCAGTGAGTTTTAATATTTTTAAAAAGATGTTGCAAACTTTTTTTTCGAGAACTTTTTTCTGGCGACAATTTATGATCGATTTGTCAAGTATTAATGGAAAAGTTTATCCTTACTGCGGACATTTAGATAACTTTTTTCAAACACCCAAGGATTCGTTTTAGGATAAAAAAAAATTTCGCTTTGACTTCCAAAATTTTTTATTTTTTTTATTTGTACCATAAGTGCATAGATTTTTCTACATAATTGCATTTTCAGCTCACTTCATATGTATGCCTCCAAGGATATCTGGGTAGCCATAAAGAGGTGACTCAATAAACCTGATTCCTCCTTATTTTATTCGTACCATTGCATCTTTCCACAATATGTTATTGTCACAAAAACCTTTATCATTATATTCGGGGGATATTTATTCATTTATGGTACAAGCAAAAAAAAAATCAGAGATGGCCAAAGTTAACACTGATTCATATTATAATACTTCAAAAGACATAAAAATTTTTAAACGGTTGATCTAAGAGTTTTGATTTTTTTTTTATTTAATTGATAATATTTTACAAATTACAGAAAAATATAACTTTTATAATTCCAACCACTATTTATGCACTCGTGTACCTTTTTTGGTAAGCCTTCCATTAGAGATTTGATAGTTGTTTCAGACACCTTTTTGAAACAGTTTGCCCATCTCCTTTTAAAATCTTCGATATTTTGGGACACCTTTTTTGTGCTCTTTAAGTTTCTTTTCATAAGAGCCCGATATCTCTCCACTGGTCTTAGCTCCGCACAATTTGGAGGATTGGCCTCTCTTGGTACAAAAACTATGTTATTACTTTGGTACCACTCCAGAGCTTTCTTGCCGTAGTGACATGATGCCAAATCGGGCCAAAAATATGTGGACACATTGTGCTCTCTTATGGAAGGAAGAAGTCTTTTTTCAAACATTCTTTGATGTATATTTCGGTATTTATAGAGCCCACCGTAACAAATGACTTGCTTCTTTTGCCACAACTGCATATAACTTGCCATACCAGGAATTTTTTAGGAAATTTTGTCTGCTTTTAGATTCTAAATTGCTCTTCGACATTTCCTCGAGCATCAGCAACATAAAAATTTTTACCCGGAAGCTGCGTAAAATCTGTCAGTACATACGTTTCGTCGTCCATTATACAACATGGATATTTTTGTATGAAATTCGATTGTAATTTCCGAGCCCTAAAATTTTTTGCAGCATTCCTGTCTGGAACTTTTTGAACTTTGTATGTTTTCAAACCTGCATTGGCTTTAACTTTTCGCATCAAATAGTCAGAGCACTGGGCTAACCGGGCAGCTTTTCTGTCAGATGTGTTTGGAGATCTTTTCAATATGCTTTCTCTTTTCTTGGCTTTCCCAATATCATGTGGTCCTTGTTTTCTTCCCCAACCAGGTTTCCTATCAAATTCTCCTGAAACTGTTTAATAACATTGGAAGAAGTTTGACGGCAGCCCTTCAATTCTTTGACCAATTTTTTGTAGGAGCAATTTGGATTTTTTTAAAAATGTTTATTAATTTTAAGACGTACTTCTTTTTCTTCACTCATTTTGATCAAATTCACAGTAAATCCAGATGTTTGTCATTAAAAATAACAATTGACATATTTTTCAAAGATAACTAGATCAATGAAATTTTTAAATTTTACACCCAAAAAAAAATTATTAGGTAAAACGTGTGTTAAGATTTTTTCAATCTCACTCCTTATTATCTGTTCACACTAACAGATACAAAGCGGCACTAAAAATGTCGCAAGGAGGCGCTCAGTGCTTTCCGCTTAGTATCCCAAGACGCGATATGTGCCATCGCGGGAAAGCTGCCCATAGACATACATGCGACAGAGCTCAAGAGGCTTTATAATAAAGCAGGGGAAAGGCCAACGGGAATATTAAAACTGGAGGAACGTCAACAATCTATATCGGAGTGGCAGCAGCGCTGGGAGCACTCCACAAAAGGGCTATGGACGTTTCCGCTGATTCCCGACATTGCGAGTTGGTGTCAACGGAGGCGGCACAGGGATGTAGATTTTACATCACGCAATTGCTAAGCGGGCATGGGTGCTTAGCAACGCCGAAGGTCACTCACTGATGCGCCTAACGGTCTTCTTCTTTTTTTGTAAACATCCACTATGTTCTTTGTTATCAGACTTGAGTTGTTTTCGTACACGTCGTTGAGTTCACATCGGTGATAATACATTAAAAATATTTCATTTTCTGGTCGTCCAGACGCAATGTAAACTTTCATTTCTAAAATTTGATTATTACAATATTGATTTGAGATTTTCATTTATAATGATTCTCTGTTTTTAATATAAAGTTCTGCAAGTTAAATGCTTTTGAAAATGTCAATTGTGTCAATAATGAGAAACATTTTTAAATCTAGAATTTTTTCCAAATTCAATTGAAGCCTGAATTTTCATTACGAATGTTCAATTTTAAATATCAAGTACATCATTCTTTTTTAATTTTCGCGCTTTTTCGCAGAAAAGGCAGAACAACGTTTGCCGGGTCAGCTAGTGTATTATAAATTTTCAATTGTATTAAGGTCTGCGCTGCTTCCGGGCCAGGATTAAAACTAAGAAGATTAAGATAAAAACAATAAATGTAAATTACACAAATTTAATTTAAAAGAATCTTCTTGAAATATGATGCCATCGAAAAACTTGGTAAATGTTTTAGAAACTCAATGGAAAATATGTAGGTTATTCAAAAAAGGAATATAGGTTAAAGCTAACAATGCGGAATCGTCAGCTGGTAACATAAAATATTTTCTAAATTAACAACAAACTATAAAAGAAACCCCCCTACACTACAAAAAGCTTTATTTTTCAATAGATGTTTTATGGTAAAAACGACATAAGTCAAATTTCAAACATGGCAAGTTCTGGACGTTGAGAATGTGTTGAGTGAATGTTTTTGAAATTAACAAATTTAAAATTTATTAAAATGAAAAAATCATCTCAAATTGGTATTTGATGACTTAAGTTGTTTTTGCAATAAATTAATAGAAGATACAAGCAACAAGTGCCCAGCTAAAATATACATACGCACACATACTCGCACTATGCAGGCGTAAAAAGCTTTTTCTTTATTTTTGCTGCTGCTTGTGCTCCAACTTGTTGGGGTTGTGCTAGAAATAATACATTGAAAAGTTCAAAACACATCAAACCAGAAGCGAGTTTCTTGTGTGGTGGTTGGTGCTCGAGCGCAACTGTTGCGCCGTTACCTACTTCAAAACTTTCGTGTGCTCATTTTTGAATCGGCACTGAACGCGAATGGTCGAAATAGCGCGCGTTTCTTAATGAAAAAAGAAAAAAGAAATATAAAATTCGTTATATTTGTGATTGGTTGTTTTTCGAAAAAAAACTGTAAAAAAAAAAAAAATAAATCCATTCATTTCCGTTTCATTACCAATTTTGAACAACTTAACTGTTATTGATATTTGTGTATGTGTGTGCGTATGTCCGCCGTATGTCAGCTGTATTCAACAAGTGTTTGTGCACACACACACATATACCAATTATAGTTTGTGTATTTATGTGTATGTGTAAATCTTGTTGCAGTTTTGTAAACAAGTAAACAATTAAAACGAAGTAGTTTGTCTATCTAGAATCGTTTTCATTGGGAAGAATTCAGTTGATTCCAGTAGATCGAACGCGAAACGTCGTGACTAGCAAAATCATCATATAAATCACAATATTCTCTTTGAAATTATTATCACTAACTTGTTCCGCTGTGTATATATTGTGACTAGTGAGTGATTAATATTTTTGATGGTGGCCGGTGGTTGACTTATCTCAATCGTCTTAAAAGTATTGGTTTTTTTTGCAAATATTTAGTTTGATTTCTGATTGTCTAGTTTTTTTTTCATTAATAATGTTGTTGAAAATCTTGAAGTATAATAAATAACAAGCAATAAAAATTTTACGTAAATTTTGTGTTTTTGTTTTTTTTTTTCATTATTTTTGCTTGCTGATTGTTCTGATTGATCTGTGAAAGCGATTGCAAAATAATCGAATAAAATTTTCTGTATTTTGAATGATTGTGATACAGAAAAACATATGCTGTCATGTGTGTGAATTATAATATAATATAAAATAACATAACAGAAATACAAAACAAAAACGAAGAAAATGATAAAGAATTTTTTATAAAAAAAAATTAAATTATTTGGTTGGCTTCAAAGGCAAAATATTAAAACATTTTTTAAAAACGGATTAATTTATCAAAGTATTATGGTGAGTCAGAATTTTATTCATAAAAATTACAATTAAGTAGGAAAATAACATTTTAAAATTTAATTTTTTTTTTGATTTGATTTTGAAAAGATTTTATTTTAATACGCGTGAATTTTTCCAGGAAATTTTCATTGTTGTTGACTAGAAGAAATAAATTCAATCACAAGGAAATCACAGAAAATATTTTCTTTTAATTATTTCCATATTTTTGCTTTACCATTTTTAACTAATAGCAATTATCAGGAACTTTGTACATCAATTCTAAACAGATTTTGATTAACTACATATACCTACAGTATTCAACTTTCTTTTAGAATGATTGAAAACAAGCAGTTATTTCGTAGCGTTGAATCCGAGACGATAGGGATATATTGGATGCACAGAAATTTTAACCTAAAAGTGAGAAAAAGGTGATTTTCGTTCATTTTTTATTGTATAAAAACAAGAAACAATTTTTCATAATATTTTTTAAAAGTTTCGTTAGATATATTTCAGGCCATAACAAGGTCAGCTTTTGATTCAATCAGTAAAATTATCAGAATTTTGCAAAAGTTGTAAAAATAAAATCTTAAAATTAAGTCCTCATCGTCCTGCATCTTCCCTATATTTTTGAAATTTTTTGTAAAGAATTTTGCAATAAATAAACAAAAAGTAAAATCATAAAATTTAGTTTGCCATATCTCAGCGAAAAATTACACTGTGCTAGAATTTTTTTTTTTTTTTTTTGGGAGAGAATTATTCAAGCAAAAAAAGAGTTTGATCAGTTCAATTTCCAATTTTTTTTTTTTAGAATTTGAAGTTCTTTATTAAACATAAATAAAAAACTTCAAAAAATTTATTAGTCAATTTTTGGATATTTTACTCCGAAGATCATTCAAATTTGAATTCGTTTGTTCAACAAGATGAATTTTCAAACTCGGTGCTCTTAGTGATGATTCGATACAAGTAAATACAAGTAAAAACTCGATACTTTTCATTCGATTCAAGTACTTTTTTTACTCGATGCTATAATTTACTACTGTATTTTACTTGGTATCGGAAAAAAGGGTCAGTATCGGATACTCGATACTTTTGGAAAATATTTATTTAAAAACTGAAATATTGCTATACAACATTTAAAATTGTGGATCATTTTACAATATTTTAGAGCAACCAATAATATATTTCAAAATGCTACTGCAGAATTATTCAAAATATTTCAGTCCATATTGCAATATTTCAATGTATGACAATATTGCAGTACAGTATTGAAGTTCTATAAAATATTTCCGGACATGGATGTAGAATATAATGTTTATTGAAACCTTTTCATTAAAATAAAATATTTTTAACAAGCTTTAATCTGTTGATTAGTTTTCCTTCTATTATAAATTTTCTAGCGATTTGCTAAATTAAATTAACGTCATTTCTACATGATTCACGTGTTTCCAGTGGAAATATCTCAAAATCATGATTTATTGGCGAAAAACTTGAGTAGTGTAAACTGTAGGCTCAACCATGTTGTATCACAATGGGCCGTTCTGTCCTGAATGTTTTCTTTGACAACCACTTAAAAAAAAGTGTAATTTGTCTCTTTAAACGAGTATTCGATACAAGTACACATTCGATACTTTTTACCGATATTTTCGGTAGCATCGATACTTTTATTCGATACAAGTAATGAGTAAAAGAATCGATACTATGTGGGTATCGAATCAACACTAGGTGCTCTATGAAACAGAAGAGAAAGTTAGCGTTTCAAAAATACAAAAACAAAAAATTCCTGATATAATCGAAATACAGTTTCTGTTACTCCCAATATTCTCCTATTAAAATTTCATACATAAGATATACAAAAAAAAATTTAAGAATATTCCTGTACACATATCAGAAGTCACAACATTCTTTCAAGCCAAACGAACGTCTAACCCCATGCCAAAAAAGAAATGCAAGCACAATGTAGTTACATATACGAAGCTAAAAAAAAAAAAATCGTTGCTGATATCATTGGATTGAAAATTTGCTTTCCTTGAAATATTATTCATAGGTAGGTCTATTATTTCCAAAACGTGTGTCGTCTTCACAAGGGTATCAAAAAAATAATTCATTTATGATTTTAATAAAAAGTAAGATAATGACATAGGTAAATATTTGGGGGAAAATGAATAGGAAGGAATGGGGTTCCACTTTTCGGAAAAAGGACACTTATTGAGGTGGGTGTATAAACTTCATTATAAAAATAAATTATTTAAACAACATGATCGTTAAACGTACAATTTTTTTTTTTTAAATTTCTAAAAGAGAAACTTTATTTTATTTAGTTATGCTAAAATCAAAAGAAACACATTTTTCAATTCCTAGTTTCCTTATCAATAAATAACTATGTAAAAATATGGTGTGATGATTGTTTTTATTTTTTCATTTATTTGTTAATACGTAGTTAATAAAATTTCTAAATAATAAATTGTTGTCATTGTTTTTTCGCAAATTTTTCATATATTTATAAACAAATTTCACAACTTTCTAGAATTTTGTGGAATTTCGGACAGAAAATTTGATTTATTTAATTATGCGAAATATTTGACAATGAACAGAATGATAAAAAACAATTGCGAAGGTTTCACGAAAAATTTCAACAAAACGTTTTTGGAATTGTATTTAACCTATTATGGACGAATCATCGAAATCGTTGAGCTAACTTCATGATTTTTTATTGAGATCCCACTGATCACTTTTAGCTAATTGAGAAAATTTAAGAACGTCTAGGCTATCAAGGGCAGCCTGTTGCAAAAAAGCAACGAAGGTACACCTGGAATATTTCAAACGGTAAAATCAATCTGATAGTCTTTAGTATTGCATTTTGGTATTTTTGTAACACGAATATGATTGTTAAAAAAATAAAAAAAATATTTTAATAACTCTACGAGCCATTTTAAAAAATGAATTTTTTTTAGACCCTTTTAACATACAAATATTAAGGTAAAAGCGCAGGTGTAAAATTGTAAAAAAAAAGAAGAAAATAGATTACAAGAAAAATTATAAAGCCAAGAGTTCAAATTATTATTTAAATAAATACTTAACTTACGCATAGTTTTATCTATTTTAACCCTGGAAGTACATGCTTATTTTTTATACGTAAAGGTTATGCTTCGTCGAAACAATGACGGCATTATTAAAAGAGGTCATATACATGACCTATACATAACGCTCGTATCTTTTTTCGGACCAAAAACTGTATATTTCTCACAAAAATTTTTAAAAAACTGTAAATCGATTTTAAAAAAACTGTATATTTCGCGGTATCAATTTTTTCGATGAAAATTAACAAGGAAAGCCATCATTATCCATCATCTAAATCGTCTTCGTTCTCCATTTTCATATCTTCTTCTGTAGTTGTATTGAATTTATGCTTTGAAGAAATTTGACGAAGCGATTTCGGCTTTGCTATGAGATATTTATAGAAATCAACGCATGGATATTACATTTGACGACAAGAATCGCTTTCAATGTTTCCACTTCTTTCAAGAGTATACTCACAACGAGCTGCCATTGTTCTTTCAGACGTTTTGCCTTGCGATTGATAAATTTGAATTTCGTAGCTCTAAAAATTTTATATTATTTTCTGTGTTTTTGGTAAAAAAGGCGGTATGCGGTTTTGGAGTTGAAAAAACGGTATACTACCGCGAAAAACTGTATAGATACGAGCGTTACCTATACATCAACAACTTTGAAAGATGATTGTTTTCCATTATTTGGTTAATTTAGCATATAGAAAAATAACAACGGACATTTCTTGTTAATAATATTTATTTATAAATTAAATTTTCACCGCTTTAGTTAATTAGGCTTGTTTTACAAAACACTGTATATTAAAGGACAAAAAAAAGTAACTTAAGGCACATACAATTCATTAAATGTGTTTATATCTTAAAAGTAATATACTGAACTAAAAAGGAACGAGTTTTCAAGAACGAGAATCAAGTTTCATTATATGCAAGAGGCACAAAACTGTATTTTGTGCTTCTCGCACAAGCTTTAATTACATTTTGAATAGGACGATTTTAACATTCGTCTCTTAGAAGAGTGACATATGGCACAAATCATTCTATTTTTTCAGGATTTGTTCAGTATTTTCATCATCAGTCGGCATTTCATTTTTAATATTATTTCGTACCGACGTAGTCAAAGTTGCTATTTGTAAGTCCGCCAGTTTATTGGCTTTCGACAAAGACAGATTTTTTTTAGAAAACAAGTGCGGTTGAGGGGCTTTTGTTTTATTTAAAGCATGTTGTGAGCGTAATTGACATAGAAAAGTCATAGTTTAAACTGGGACCTAAACCTGATTTTGTTTTAGTGAATGTAATTTTTTTTATTTTCGGGAACAAAATTAACAAAATTGCAAAAGAAACATCATACATACACACAAATTTTATTACTTTTTAATTAAAGCAAAAATATGGAAGAAATTTCTCGTTTTTGAGGATATTAATTAAAAATATGTAAAAATAAAAATATTTTTTTTTTTTTTTAAACCAACTAGGATTAATTTGTTTCATGTTAGAGTCATAAGCAAAATTGTTTAGTTTCATGGTGCCCCTCTCTTAGCCTTTCTTATTGCTGTTATTTTGAATGGCAAAGAGTCGACAAGCACTTTCAGGATATCATTCGTTATTTGTTTGATACAAAACTTTTTTCAGAACTCCAACAAGTGGTTTTTTATTCTTTGGCATGTTTTGAGCAACTTTCCGTTTCATTATATGACAGAGGTGCTCTATCGGACTTAAACCGTGCGAGCTACCTGATCATTCCCGGCAGTAAACGTCATCGAATACATTTTAAATCTGCAAACAAATAAGAATCAATAATCTAACTTTTTTACTATTTCTAAAGTTATCAAACATTAGGCATTAATTGCTAACTAAACCTTGCCAATTTGGCGCGATGATATGCTGCAAAAATAACGTCATTCGACGAAAATATTCATATACAATTTTTATAAAACTGATGTTTAAATACAATAAATTAAATACGATAATGCATTTTATGGACCCTAGCAGACTAGGGAGAAAAGTGGATAAATGTCTTAAAGCTTAGGAAAAATGTTTGTTTCCGGATTTTCTTAATCTTAACCTAAAAAAAATGGCCGAAAATGACAAAAAAAAATTCACAGAATAATCAATTCAAATGAAAGACATAATTTCGATAACTCATTGACTTGCCATTACTGATAATGAACCCAATCTCAAAAAAATTAACAAAAATGCCAAAAATAGTCAGAGACTAATTTTTTTCAAATGATTATCAGTGGGAATTTGGACCATTATCAATGATGAGGAGCCCGGATGAGGTTGGCATATATTCCCTAAATTCGTACAGTCACAGCATTGAAATCTTCCGAGTCGGGTGCTCTGAGCAATAATGAATTAAAGGATTAATTATATTTTAAGATTATGAACTTTGAAGATTATTCAATAACACTGTCCTGCAAGGGTTTGGTGAATTGTTCCTAGTGTTTGCTAATGAATTTTTCATGCTGAACACGAATCTGAGGTCAAAAACTTCCCATTACTACACGTTTTAGAAAAATGGGGTTGAAATCCCTGAAAATACCGTTTTTGACCATGTAGCACAACTTCGTACGATTTCAATTCAAATTTATTTTTAAAATTTTTTCATTTATTTGACTTTTTAGAAAGAAACCGACTAAAAAATATTTAGAAATCGTTCAATAGATTTTTTTTCCCATCCACTGGCAATCAATATCAAAAATTAGGAAAAAGTTTTCACATTTCGGGAGGGGGGGGGGGGGTCAGAACCCCCAAAACCTCCCCCTAAATACGGCCTTGCCGCATATAGTAGGAAAAATCCATTCAAGCCATATGACTTTGTTGGAATTTGACTATTTTCGCTACACAGTTATCCTTGTATTACTCTATATCTGAGCGGCGCACGTACCAAAGATTAAATGCGCATAAAATATTGAGTTTAATTTGCCCGATCATATAAATTTTCTCGTGTCTGCCAGAGTTAAATTACTGTAGTTTTGAGGCCATGCCAGGCGATTTGTTTCCATGCATTTCATCAACAACGACTTTTTGGCTGATCGTCGCCCATACAGACCAAACTTTCGTTTCTTTCTGCGTAAGGTTTCAACATTTATATTCACGTTGTAATAGCTCTTTAGCTTAGTCCTTATTGTGAATGCACTTTTGAATAGATAATTTATGCTTATCCTTCAGGTTATGCCATTTTCTCTCGTATTTGTCTGCCATAGTCTTCATGATCCCTTTGTCCTTTCAAGCGGGTACAAATTGCCTTTTTTCTGGATCAGTCGAATGTCAGCATTAGATTTCTGCAGGTATTTAACTTTATAACACTCCTTAATACCTAAGAACGAAAATTTCGACGTTTTGGTGGCACGACAATTGTTTATACTTTGCAGTTGTTTTTGGTACTTTTTCAAAAGTTCTTCTTTTCGCCAAACAAGTGCATTAAAACTTACACATAAACAAGGGAATCTCCTTTACAAAGGAAGGGAAATTTGGGCTAAGTTAGGGAATCTTACCGAAATTACAGCAGTATTGCAAGTGGTGCGGTTTTTGTGACCGCCAGTGTATATTTTATGGTTGTTTTCTATGCATAATGGATGTGATTAACGAAATTATTTTCGACTCTGCCCTTAATAATGTTATACCTCTACATAGAGGCACATCGTTTTAGTCTAAATCGGATGCCTCCATTGCCAAACTTGCACCTTCCAAACTTTCATTTTGAATCTCCTCTGTCCGGTTGGTGGTCTTCGTCACTCATCAACAAGAAATTTTTCAGTTTCCTTATCATTCAATTCCTTTATCGTGCTCATTTCGCATTCTAACAACAAAAACTATAACATAAAAAACACCATCTCAAATCACAAAAGTTACACAAAGGTCATGTTTCGTCATTTCGACAACGCACATTTAAAAAAATCATACTTTCATAATGTATATTCAGTTGAACTTCTGCACACAGCAACAGCTTGCCCACGACTGGCGCTGTATAAAAACCTAGCTCAATACGAACAAAATTTAGATAGAAAAACTGTAAAACGAAACATGCGTCGTCGCTTCGACGAAGCATGTTCTTCCAGGGTTAAAAATGTTTGAAGTTGGTGTTGCGAAAACGCAACGGCAAACGTAAATGGGTTAATAACACAAATTGATTTAAAAACACAATCTTGCGTTTTTCCTGCGGATGTTTTTTTATTTGATATATTCTATTCATTATCAAATTGAAAACTTATTTAAATTAAAACATTTTTAAAAAATATTAAAAAACGCAATATATATACCTTTATTAAGGACTACTAAAAAAAGTTATTCTTTATTTTCTTCTTAATTGTCAAAGGACTTTAAATTGTTTGGGAAAAAAATCTGAAACAAATAAACAAATTCAACCATAGTTTGTTGAAAATAGTTTGTGTATACTTATTTACAGGTATACAATATACTTTTAAAAGTCATTCAGAGATTTCAAGAATTTAATCAATTCTTCCTAGAATTTTTTATAAGAACCAGGATCAAAGTTTTAAAGATTAAAAACTTTATTTCAATATTTACACAAAAGTTCCAACTGAATGGGTCACTGCAAATATTTAAAAAAAAAAAAAACAAAAACCTTTAGGTATTTCGAGTAAAATGTTGTAGCATCCATCCTAACCTTGAGTGTATTTATGTACTGTCGCTCTACAGTAACCAATTTAGCCGTATTTTCTGATTACTGCATTAAGTCATTTGTTTTAGGTGTGCAAGTAGATACTGTGTACACCGATTTTTCTAAAGCATTTGACAAGGTTTGTTACAACATATTAATTGCAAAACTTGCTAGAATTGGTTTTCATTCTACTTTTCTTAACTGGATTAAATCCTACCTTAACAATCGATATTCTTGTGTACTGGTGGATATGGATAAATCGTATTTTTTCAAAACAACCTCTGGTGTCCCACAAGGTAGCATTTTGGGCCCTTTGCTTTTTAATTTATTTATCAATGATATTTCTCTTTGTTTTATCAACACAAAATTTGTTTTGTATGCTGATGATTTAAAAATCATCTTAAGAGTTAATAATGCTTTAGACATTTGTAGCCTACAGTCTGATCTTAACAATGTAGTTCTATGGTGTGACAAAAATCTTCTATATCTTAATCTAAAAAAGTGCTTTTTTGTAACATTTTCTAAATCTCGGTGTTCTCTTAATTCATCATATCAACTTGCTAATTCGAAGTTGACATCACATAACAAAGCTCTTGATTTGGGTGTTTTATTCGACTCACGGTTCACGTTTTTAGATCATTTAAACTACATTATTCCTAAAGCTTGTTCTCTGCTGGCTTTTGTGAGACGTAATAGTAAAATGTTTACTGATCCGTATACGCTTAAGCTTCTCTATACGACTTTTGTTCGTTCCTGGTTGGAATATGCCTCTTTTATATGGAATCCATTTTACGCTACTCACATTTATAGAATAGAGCGGATACAAAAAAAATTTATTGAATTTGCTTTACGTTCACTTAATTTTTCTCAGCCTTTACCCTCCTACAAAACGTGTTGCTTACTTATAGATTTAAATTCTCTTGAGTGCAGAAGAACTGTGCAATCTTTGACCTTTATAACTGATATTATCAATGGTAAAATAAATTGTTCTGTTTTGCTAGAACGCATTGGTTTTAATGTTCCTTCAAGGTAATTGCGTCATGCTGACTTATTTAATGTTGGATTGCAAAGAACAAACTATGCACTTAATGAGCCGATCACGAGAGCTCTTCTTGAATTTAATTGAATTAGTCTTACAAATATTTCTTTGGATATAACTTTAGCTAGTGAAACTTTTAAATCAATCCTATATTTTATTCTGAATTAATATTATTTTTTGAATTGTTAATTAAATCAAGTGATTTTTTTTATTTTTTTATATGCATTCATGAGTTTATTGTCATAATTGTTATACTTCCTATGTTGATTTACATACATGAATACTTCTTTCTTTATTTTAAGTTTTTTGTTATCTAAGTCTAGTTTGTAAGGATCTGTAATTCCATAGACTGAAACTAAACTAAACTAAAAATATACTTTAAAAAAATAAATTCATTCTTTAATGTATAAGTACTTTTTGTTGCTTTGCAATATCATACGAAACAAATCTAACTAAATTTTTATTAAAACTAATTAAAATCTCTTTACAACTCTAGCACACAAAATAATTTTTTTTATCTATTATATATTAGAAAACTTGCATTAACTTTATAATTACATATAAACTTTTTCTAAAATGTGCTTTGAACTTTCCTTTCCTGTTTCAGATGAACATAAACTAACAATTAATTAGTTTTAAGGATTAATTCAACTATTGATGAAATGAAGTTAAAAATCTATATTCATAAAATTGTAGTAATAGTTGCAAAAATAATTAAGTTTGCATTATGTTTTTCAAATTTACGCTTATTTGTAAAATCATTTTTGATATCTTGGTATACATGATGGTATGATGGCAAGTGCATGATTGAAAATTTGTATAACTTGAAAATTATTTTTATAATTCAAGCTATCTAACTTCTTAAAAAGCTTAGTTTAAAATTTGTAACTCCGCCTTTCGTGCATCAGAAAGTGTGAGAGACTTTGGTTTTTCACATTGCTTCCATCACGGCCCAGCCAGACCAGTCATATTTTTATACCTGCTGCATTTGTTTGAATTTTTAATGAAACCTGTACGAAATGGTCTGGTCAAATCGTTATTATTAAGAAGAGGTTGAGGCGACTCGAAAGCTAGGCACTGCAACCTAAAAGATCTTTTGTGCCAAAGTGGTGGTACCAATATGACTAAAATTTTGAAATCACCAAAAACACGCCTCCTTCATATTTTAGGACTGCGATTCTTTACAAATTTATTTAAAGTTAGTCATTTAAGGATATCATGGATTTTGGAAATCATAAAAATATTACAAATAATAAAAGTTTGTCAAAAAAGTTGAAAAAAATCTGATCAGGTGTCAATATAAGGGTTAAAGACTACCAATTGTGGAACATGGATATTTTAAATCAGAACATTGCGAAATAGTATACTCCTATACTATCTTCTGAGCCACTTATTTCTGGTAAACGAATAACTTGCAGTAAAACACAAATGAACGAAAAAGATATTAGTCAGTTCATTTTCTTAGAACCAGAAAACAGTGGTCAAGATATAGATTTTGAAATTGTTTTCTCATCGGATTCGTCGTCAGACTATGAAGGAGGAAATGACAGCGAATAAATCTTAAACAATTTATTCCATTTTAGTAGAAATTATAAGTTTATATATACATAACTAATAAGTGAAATAAAATAGTTTGAAAATACCTAATTATTTATGTATATTCTCAATTGAATGAATTACACAAAAAACATTCAAAAAATATAGATAACCATTGCACCTTTAATATATATTGACTATATTGGAGATGCCACGCCTACTTTTTCGATGTAGATAATTTTTATAAATTGTTATCGTACTCCAATTTTCAAGGCATGAAATTGGGTTCTACGACAATTTGGAGCCAAAAAACTGATTTAGTCGCTTGCTTTGTATGGGACGTGCCACGCCTATATTTCCAATCTTGACCATTTTTGCTTTAAGAAATTCTTACAGCATCAGTAGCCACTGCACAAAAATTCAAGTTTATTACTTCAAAAGTTTTTGAGATATTGTAATTTTTTGATTCAGCTGATATGGGAAGTGGGCGTGTCCGTTAACCGATTTAGTTGAAATTCGCAATATTTTTTAATATTTACCTAAAAATATCACATGACATTTAGTTTGAAAGAAAAATGGGCTTGATACACTATGGCTCTAAATGCTTCATCGCTTTATTTAAATTTATTTTTGATGTGATATAAAAGTTTGGGTTGCATTCAACAAAGACCGAGGTTAGAATTTTGCTTTGGTCAAAATTAAAGTTTCGGTCGGGCATTGTACATAATATAGAAACAAAATATTATATTTTATTAACATTTATAAGTATCAACCATAATCCATAAATACACACATAAAGTTTTCGAATTTCGTCCTGATAGAAATTGAAATTCGGCCCATAGTAGACAATTTGGGAGGAGGAAAGTAGGTATCTACACCGAGAAAAAAAAAAAACTGTGATTTTAACAGTTCATCACTATTGTTAAGAAAATCTGTTTTATTGAACGCAATTTGTTTGTTTCAACAGTTTTTTATTTTGTATTGACAATTTTTGTCTGTCGTTATCTGCTGAATATTTAGTTCATAACCCAGCCAGACAGGGCTAATGGAAACTCCAATACAGTAACAACATTTTTGGCTTTCACTAACACAATTTCAAAATTTTATACGGTCTATTTTTAGAAATCATGATAAACAAAGGCAGCCTGATTGAGTATTTCAGATTTTTATATCTTACTCTCTCTTGCATAGTTAACTCTTTAAGGTTAGGTAAGGTATAAATTGTCCCAATTTTTGCTTAGTTTTTTATGGGATATGTTTTAACCCACCTCGAAAAGTTGAAGTTACTTATAGTCATATAGCTTAACATTTTATTTACAGTTTCTCATTCAGTTGTCAATGCTATAAACCAAAAAAATTCTGTGCAACTGGAGTTTTTATTTTCTTTATAACCGTGTGCCTCAAAGAGTTAAAAAACAGAAATTAGTGCTCGAAACATTGAAAGAGTAAAACAAACAAAATTCATTGGAAACAAATTTGGTTATGTGGCACAGTTGGTAAGCGCGTTGTTCGACAGTCATTACGCGAATATTTTTAGGACACAGGTTCGCACCTGGGAAAAAGCAATTCAAGAAAAAATAATTTAAAACGATAATAATAAATAAAAAAATAAAATTGAACAAAAAACAAAAAGAAAAAATAATTCAAATATAAAGATTTTTTTTTTTTTTGATTTTGAAATTTATTTAAAAAAAAAAATGTTAAATGAAATTTGTGGGATTTGAACCCTAGCCACAAGTGGCTGCATGCTTGCTTGCGCACTAGACAACTTGACTATATCGTGAAGAATTTTGGTAGTTACTATTTTGTAGCTTTGTTTTTCAAAGCAACTGCATATTGTCTGTTAATATAACAGAGTTCACTTTTGGTCGGGATTTAACGGCAAAATCTGTTGGTTTAATATCCTTTCCATTTGATATAACAGCATTTTTTCCCTCAGTGTACATATAAAGGATGCTGTCAAAAAAATGTGTTTTAAAAATATTTTTATTTTTTGTTACAATAAAATACATTCTGTGATGATGGAGGACAGAGACGTTACAAAGTATTGATAGTGCCTGTTTGATGCTTGTATACATTCATGGCAAGTAATCGTATACAATAAATACTCCTCGAATATCAAATGTAGTTCTCCTTTTTATATAAAAAAATAGAGAAAAATATAATATTTAATATGAGAAAAAGTAGATATTTATATAAATCTTGTGAGTATTTAAAGTGAAAACTGAGACTTGTATTTAGTATAATGACAAAAACTTTACTTTTCCAGTGATCAGATTGAATTTGGAAGTAATGCATGAAATAAGGTTTTATAAAATATTTTGAAACAATATAAACAAATCTCCAAGTATTCGAGTACCAAGTTTTCAGTTTTTAAGAGTATCCAGTTCTGCACCACCAATAACATTTTAAATTTAATAAACTTTTTATATTCAATAACACTTCACATATGATGAAAAAATTCCAGAATGCTACAAAGAAAAAAACGCCATAGTTTTTTTCTACTGGATTTGTTGTGTGGTTGATGTTTTATTAAATCTCCTGTTGGACATTATTTGTTACTGATGTTGTCATTGTTCGTTTCCATTGTGGCAAAATAATCACATTTTGCCATAGTGTGAAAACAATGGAATGAAGGCCTAAGATTTATTGTGAAGATGTGTTTTTCTCTTTAGTTTTAATCACATCAATGTCAGTAATCTAACAACAACAACACAATTCTACTCACTTAAGCTTTTGAAAGTTGAAAAGAATTTCCTTACGCAAAAAAGCGACAATGAAACCTTTCATCGATTTAGAGGTAAAGTAATGCAAGTTAAGCCTGAAGTGTATTAAATTAAATACAAAGTGTTAAAAGATATTGGATTTTCTACTAATGATTTTAAATTGATTTCCTTTATACACGGAAGATATTTGAGTCACTTGTATGCCTTCATTGACATTGATCTTTAGTAGAAATTCAATTAAAAGAAACAAAACTCTTTACTTTTATGTAGTTTCATAAATGCTCAAAGAAGCTACCAAAAAAAAAAGGAAAGAAAATCTCTTTAATGTTTATATCACACCTACATAAATAATAATAAAATTAACAAAATTCAGTAGATATTTTAAACTCGTGTTCCCAATAAATAATAAAAATAAATGCCATTGAGTTTAACACTGATTTTATAGTAAAATTATAATTAACAGTAATTTTATTGTCAAACTCGGACACAAAAAATGTTTAAAAATAGAAAGAAAAAAATTCGACACATTTTGCTGTATTAAAATAAATTTTATTACTAAATTTTAGTAATAAATTTAAATTTTCACACTGAAAATTGACTTAAAAAATTTACAAAAAATTGATTTATTTTTACTTGCACGCATAGTAATTCATTTCTTATATGTTAATAATATATAACACTATACTATAAATTAGGAATGTTCCGAATATACGGAGATTAGGAAAATATGTTTAGAAAAAAAAAATGCTTTTGATAAAAGAAGAAAGAATTTTTAATTCTAAGGTCTAGCAATTTACTTGTAGAAACTAAAGAAATATTGGATTAGTTTTTTTAGTAATATTTCATTAGTAACACAGTGTGACAAAAAACAAAAATTTGAATATACTTTTTTTGAGGTTTACACCTGTCGTTGGTCTAGTCAAGCAGAAAAAAACTGCATACTCAGAATTTTCAATTGACCCTCAAAATCTGGACTTAGGTCCAAAAAACCCATTTTTGATAGGGTAACTTTATTTTTATTTATCCTAAAAGTAAGTTTTTATATTCTATTGAAAAAAGATAATTAGCTGCTTACTACGATATATAAATTGATAATATGTCTTGAGGAATACTGGAGTTAGAGGGCAAAACATAAGGAAAATTAAAAAAAATTTTACATTTATTCATTTTGATTGGCGTTTTAAACGATATCGGAGTATACGAGAATAAACTGCATTCAATTTTGTTTCCGACTGACTGACTGACCGACTGGCTGACTTCTTTAACTTTTTTATTTGACTGCACAAAAAATTTCAATACGTAGAATATAAGTATTTGTATATGAGTATTACTCCAACTATTTAAGTATACAATACGGCAGCTTAAAAATGTACGCATTATTTTTTTTGAGTATATGGTGCTTGAAGATTTTTAACTCGTTGGAAACAGAATTAAATGCAGTTTAGTTGTTTATACCTTTATATATACACTGCCAAACAGAATAGTCGTTTAAAACGCCATTCAAAATGAAAAAAAAAAATTAAATAAAAAAAAATTTTTCGTTACATTTTCCCCTCTAGCTCTGGTATTCCGTAAGATATGTATATTATCAATTTATATATCACTGTAAACAACTAAGTGTCCTCTTTTGAATGGAATATAAAAATTTACTCGTCGTATAAGTAAAAATAAAGTTACGAGTAAGTGTATACTTAAAACCTATCAAAAATTGACCGGAGCGGAAAATTTTTCGGCCCTAAGTCCAGATTTTGAGGGTCAATTCAAAATTCTGAGTATGCAGTTTTTATCTGCTTGACTATACCTACAATTTAAGCTACGTCTCGAGGAAAGTATATTTTCACTGGCACACAGTGTAATTAATCAAAAGCTGAATAATAGAGTGATAGTGAGAAGCTAGAAAATACTGCCTCAAGGCTAGTATTAAAAATGAATTTTTGATTTCTTTATCCCGGGCTGGACGTGGTTACAAGGCATTCCTACTTACATTCTGTTAAAAAAGTATCCGTAATTGGTTATTTAAAAATTCTGAGTAAAGTAGATTTAAATTTCTGCTTTGATGAAAAAATGGTAGACCTGAAGGCCGTAGTCAGAATTTTTTTTTCAGGGAGTTTTCATTCGAATAAAATCTTCATAAATAATTTTTATGAAACAGATGTTTAAATGCAATGACAAAAAATTCACAGAATAATCAATTTAAATTTTTCAAATAAATATAACTCAATTCGATAATTCAAGGACTTGTCATTACTGATGATGGTACCCAACCTCAAAAAAAAATTACTAAAAATGCCAAAAATAGTCAGAGACTCACTGAATTGCAAATAAAATAGTTCCTAGTATTTACGAATGAAATTTTCATGCTGAACATGAATCTGAGGTCAAAAACTTCCCTTCATGTCACGTTTTAGAAAAAAAGGGAGTTGAAACCCCTAAAAATAGCGTTCTTGGCCATTTTTGAAAAAAATGTATAAGGTACAAACTTTGAAATTTAGAAATTAAAGCCTGAATCATGCCCTTTCAAATGAGCGCCAAGCCAAATTTAAAGCAGGGAATGTGTTTATGTCTAGGGGTGCAGAAAAAAATAATTTTGTGTTTTTAGTTTGGATTACCACATTAACGAACACAAGGCAGAAGTGAAACTTCTTGTGAACTAAACGAAACACAAGCAAATAACAATCAAATGAAATTTTTCAATCGCTAAATTTTTTACTTCATTGGCTTGTGTTTTTTAATTTCACTTCTGCCTTGTGTTCGTTAATACACAACCAATTTTTTTTTTTTTTTTTGGGATTGATGCTAGAACAAAAATTGCAACTCTTGACCGGTAACTTCGATGACAATTGTACACGAACTCTTTTTGTGTGCGACATCTTCATGTGATTCCTTGGACATTTGCGCCATCTGTATGTGAAATGTATAATTGTCATAAACTTTAAGATGGCGACGCTGCACATTATTCTTTCTGCCATAGGCGTGTGTGTATGTAATTAATATGTTATATTGAATTAAAACTATTTATGAATCGTTTTTACATAGTTTGCTCGTGAATTCAGTTACGGAATATTGAAATTTAGCCCCTCATGCACATTGCTCGACAAAATTATGTCGCATTGCAAACTTACGCGCGGACGTCACATCCGGTTGGTTTTACTCTAGGACAAGAGAAAAGAAGTTTCACTTCAAAAATTTACACAGAACGGATTTTTTCTTACTTTCACCCACGGCCATACATAATGAAAAGTGCAGCGGTTCAAAGTGATTTAAAAGCCGCTGGATACAAATCTGTAGTCAGACTTTAAAAACTCAAAATGGCGGATCAAATATGGCGAAAGAGCTTAGGGTGAAAGAACCATCGATTGTAGAAAAACTCCAAATATATTGCATAATAAAATATTGCCTTTTATTACCTTTCAAATTTGTCTAATTTTATAAGGATCCGACAGTTTTTTTTTTTTTTTTTTTTAATTATGAACCCTCAAAACCTCCCGCCTAAATATGGCTCTGTACTCTATTCTGACGAGATTCAGCGTGATCTGTCAAATAATTTGTTTACAACCTTTAATTTGGTTAGTCCACCTAATGTCTGCTACGCGATTTTTACTATGGATAATGTAATTGAACAAAGAGTTTGCTTAAAATTTTTTGCCACCAACTGAATTTCTTGTATTGAATCGGGATTCAGTTGGGAAAAGAAAGTTGGAAAATCAAAAATATGGTTTGTTGCTTTTTTTATTTTATATAGGAAACAACAACAAATCTTTAATTTAGTGCAATTAATTATTGTTCGTGGAGACGGGGTGTTAAAGCGCGGTTCACGCAAAATTGGCACGTAGGAAAGTTGCTGTATCTTTTTAACCAGAACACTCAGAATAACAAATAATGATAAGTTTAATATTGTGTTTTAATACTATAATATTAAAAGATTTAAATTTCTTTGTTGTGCAAAGAGTTCCGGGTATTCCTTTTAATGGGACCCATCAACCATTGAACATCCGCTCTGGATACTTTTGCGGCTATTTGGTTCCATTTTAGTAACATTGAATTCACATTTTTGACAATACCTGCATTTTTCTTCAACTTATATTTTGTAATAGCCCAGTATTTTTCGATCGGTCGAAGCTGGGGGCACTTGGGTGGATTCATATATTTGGGCACTACATCTACTTTATTTGTCTGATACCAATCCATGGTTTTCTTAGAGTAGTGGCAACTGGCTAAATCAGGCCAAAACTTCACTGGCGAATGGTGGTGACGAACAAATGGCAGTCGTCGTTTCGAAAGGCACTCTTTGATGTAAATATCAGACGTCATAGAAGAGGATGTCACAAATGACCTGGATTTGAGACCACAGCTGCAAATAGCCTGCCACACCATTGCTTTCTTTGCAAATTTATCCATTTTTATATACTTGAATTTTGAGGGTACATTACCACTATCGCTATCCGATAGTCCGGGATTGCTTTTGATGGACCTCAAGATCTTTGCCTTTAATTTTAGGTTGGTGGTTCCCGTTTTGTTCACAACTTTTTTAGCTCTTTCAATACTAAGAGTTTCTATATATCGTTTTATAACTCTACATACTGTTCTTTTGGAGATATTTAACACTTTCCCAATCTTTGAACCAAACCACATCGGATTTTCAATAAATTTGTTCGCAATCAATTTTCTATTTGCAGCGTCCATTGTGCACACAATCACCAACTTGCGATCAATTAAAATGAAAAATTTATCAACTAACGGTAACGGTATTGTAAACAAATCCCAGTAAAAAATTTGTTGTTCTTATGACTAGGGGCGACGTGGTGACCACAACAAAGCGTGCCAATTTGGCGTGAACCGCGCTTTATTGATAAATTCCAGAAAAAAATTCAAACGATTATCTCCTCGTGAGAGGAGTATGTGTAGTTATTGTGTTATTTGTCATTGTCCGAAACAAGCTAGGAGTGTATTCTTTATTTTACTTAACTCCCTACATAGCTATTTACTATTAATTTGGCTCACTTACGAAACATTACATCAGCGATAGATACTTTCAAGTTGGAAACAGTGTTGAAGTTCTCATTGATTCTAAAGAGTTGAGGTAATACTGCGAACTTTCACCTAATCTTCTTCATCAGTTTGCTAAAGATTCTCGAAGAATGAAATTGTGTCTAAACTAACTTAACATTAAAAATGTGTAATTTGATCAAAAATTCAACTTTAAATTACAACGAGAAAGAATAAATTTTCTTACTTATCTTTTTAATGCAATCCTCATTAGAGGAATCTTCCCATTACAATGTAAAATCATCCTATATTAACTTTAAAGTAAAAAATGTAATCCCAAACCACCAATTCGGTTTCCGAAATGATTACCGCACATTTAAGCAAATTTACAGGATTGCTACAGAAATATACTTGACATATCTTAAACATTCGGTCGAGCATAGTACGAAAAATTTTTGTATAAATATGTTACCAACAAATTTCTACCTTTTTATCAAGTTATACCTTTCCGAGCGGCATTTTCTCGTCTACGAGGGTAATGAATTTACAAATAAATAAATAGCGCATAAAAATTAATCTATCGCTCGTTGTGATGCCTGTCTTTCAGTTATCTTAAATAAAAACCAAATATCACAATCTAACGAAGCAAACTATTTATGGTTGCATCTACTTAGATCGTCAGCTGACATGAAAAAGGCAAATTTTCCTCAAAGGAAAAGCACTTAAAAATCTATCCTCAAAATCATGTGGGCGCATGGATTGCAGCTGTGGGGCACGACTGCAAATTTTAATATTGATATTACTCTGCGTTTTCATAAAAAAAAGAGTCGTTTTTTTATTCCACCTTAATATACATATACAGCTCCGGTCAATAAAATAACAGTGAGGGATGAAAAATGTTTCATATCACGCAAATAATATTTTTCAGTTCTAGGTATATTTATATAATGTTCAGTTTCTTAGATTTTTATTAGATCATATAGGTATCTACTGTTGTTTTGTTTATTATCTTATCTTAAAAATATAAATTGATTCACTTGTGTTGGCCGAAAAACTCTACAATTTAAATTGAAATTTTTATTGCATTTTCTTAAAGTACATCGTCTTGAAAAAATATTCTCCAAATTTCATAGAGATCTGAGCACTAGAACCAAAGTTATAGCTGTCAACAGCGCGCTACCTCTAACTACCTCCGACATGGTAGCGAAAGTTTAAACGTGACTATATCGAAATGTTGTTTTCCAAAAAGTTCCGTTGCGGGGAGAAAAGTTTCTCAAAAACCTTTTCACCAATCGATCAAAATTTTTAAGGCTAATTTATATAGTAGGCTCTTAGTGAACAAAGAAAGTTTTAGTAAGAATAAAACTTTTCTTTTTCTGGCCTTGGGAATTTCACAAAAATCATCACCATTTTTATAAAAATGTAAATTTCACAAAATCCTTCGTTCACTAAAAGCGTGACAATGAAAACTAGAACATGTTCTGCATTTTTATTTTTTTTTTTTCATCTCAGAAAACCCCTTCTTTAGTTATCGTTCTTACCTTAAGGGGTTATGAAAAAATGTGTTTTGGCACAACGGCCGTATCATCCCGAGTTGTCAACATTTTTTGTTGAAAAATTTCATGAAATACCTTGAAGCATCAACAAATAAATATACGATGACTTATTCTGAAAAAAATGTACCGCCTTGGCCAACAAAAATAATGAAAATATCCTTTTTTCCGACCACAAGTATATAAGGAGTGAGATTGAAAAAATCTTAACACACGTTTTATCTAATAATTTTTTTGGGTGTAAAATTTAAAAATTTCTTTGTTATCTTTGAAAAATATATCAGTTGTTATTTTTAATGACAAACAAGTTGATTTATTGTGAGTTTCATCAAAATCAGTGAAGAAAAAGAAGTACGTCTTAAAATTATTAAACATTTTCAAAAAAATCCAAATTGGTCCTACAAAAAATTGGCCGAAGAATTGAAGGTCTGCCGTCAAACTGTTTCCAATGTTATTAAACAGTTTCAGGACAATTTGACCATCGATAGGAAACCTGGTTCGGGAAGAAAACAAGGACCACATGATATTGGGAAAGCCAAGAAAATAGAATGCATATTGAAAAGATCTCCAAACACATCTGGTAGAAAAGCTGCCCGGTTAGCCCAGTGCTCTGATTATTTGGTGAAAAAAGTTAAAGCCAATGCAGGTTTGAAAACATACAAAGTCCAAAAAGTTCCAGACAGGAATGTCTCAAAAAATTTAGACGCCAAAAGTAGGACTCAGAAATTAAAATCGAATTTCATGCAAAAATATTCATGTTGTATAATGGACGACGAAACGTATGTACTGGCAGATTTTACGCAGCTTCCGGGTCAAAATTTATATGTTGCTGATGCACTAGGAAATGTCGAAGAACAATTTAGAATCCAAAAGCAGACAAAATTTCCTAAAAAATTCCTGGTATGGCAAGCTATATGCAGCTTCGGCAAAAGAAGCAAGTCATTTGTTACAGTGGGCTCTATAAATACCGAAATATACATCAAAGAATATTTGAAAAAAAGACTTCTTCCTTTCATAAGAGAGCACAATGTGTCCACATATTTTTGACCCGATTTGGCATCATATCACTACGGCAAGAAAGCTCTGGAGTGGTACCAAAGTAATAACATAGTTTTTGTACCAAGAGAGGCCAATCCTCCAAATTGTCCGGAGCTAAGACCAGTGGAGAGATATTGGGCTCTTGTGAAAAGGATCTTAAAAAGCACAAAAAAGGTGTCCCAAAATATCGAAGATTTTAAAAGAAGATGGGCAGCCTGTTCCAAAAAGGTGTCTGAAACAACTACCAAATCTCTAATGGAAGGCTTACCAAAAAAGGTCCACGAGTTCATAAATAGTGGTTAGAACTATAAAAGTTATATTTTTCTGTAATTTGTAAAATATTATCAATTAAAAAAAAAAAATCAAAACTCTAAGATCAACTGTTTAAAAATTATTGAGTTTTATATATGTTACGATTTTTTCGATCTCACTCCTTATAACCCCTTAAGTACTTAGCATTATTTAAAATAATTTTGCTCCATATGTATGTTCTAATCTTTAAAAATAAAAGTTCAATATTTTTTAATTTTCTATTTCTATTTTTATAGAAATTAATCACGTTTATTGTCATGCCTGCCAAACTCTGATTTCTGCTGATGTGTGTTTGCTTTGTTTACAACTCTAGCCATAAAGTCTGCCTCCTTTTTGCTGCTCTCTCCCTCTTATTTGACCAGAATATGTGAACTAGCATATTATTTACCCATTCTGCTGCGCTTTGATGCTTTTGAAAATTAAATTTTATTGTAGTTTAATAAAGTAAATGAAAACAAAACTGGGTATGAGTAAATTGTAGGTTTAATTAAAATAAAGTAATTACCAAACCAATTATAAGTACATACTTACATAATAATCCTAATAATAACAATATTGATACGTCATTAATAAAAGAAAACCTTTAAGTATTTTATAATATTCATATAGTTCACTTCAGATTAATTGTTTTGTGTCTATAATATCTGAAAAGGGGTTTTCTGTGGATTTGAATTTTTGTAAATGTTTTTACAAATTTATGTGTTTTGAGAATCTCAAATATTTTGTTTCTGCATATAATAAATTTTTTTGTCTATAGCGGAAACATCATCGAAACTAACGAAGCTTGAAAATTTTGTCATGAAAAACATCCAGCCGTTTCGAATGTTTGATAAAACTTTACTTTTTTCATTCAATCACCTCTGGCCATGAAATGGGGTTGTTTTCTAGTCTAACCGTTTTATTTTAATTTTTTTCTTTTGCAATTAATTGTATTCTATAGTACTTAAAAAATTTTCCCATCTCAAACTTTGTCTCTTTTTTCTACATTTCAATAATTTGGTATGCCTTACAAATGTAAATACTAAATAACAGTAATTTATTAACTCGAACCAAAAGTTCATAGTTGAAATAATTCAATCAATTTCTCCCATTTAGAATCAAATAAAATTTCGATTATAAAATTTATAACATTGTTTTATTTTATTTATTTGAACAGAAAACTAATGTGAAAACAAAAAAGTGTGTCAGTAGCGTAGGTTATAATTTTTCTCTTAATTAATAAGGGGATTCGTGTCAGAATTGGAAGTTTATGAGATGGTCTGATACAAATTAAATAGCGTTTGGTTTCGTGCTTTAAATATTTAGGTATTGGGAGTATCAATGTATAAACTCGCATTTTTTTCGTAATTGGGACATTTATTGTGAAAAAGTGATTATAAATTTATTCTTTAAAGTATTGTCCTTGTTAGCCACAACCTTTTCCCATCTTTCTGGTAGCATACAGATTCCGCGATCGGAACAAGTGGTAATCAGAAGAAGCAATGTCTGGAGAATATGGCGGGTGGGGTAGCACTTCCCATTTCACCGTTTCCAAGTATGTTTTTACTTGCCTTGCAACATACGGCCGAGCATTGTCGTGCTGAAGAATAACTTCGTCGTGTATATTCTCATATTCGGGCCTCTTATCCTTTAATGCTCGGCTCAAACGCATCAATTGTAGTCGGTAGCGGTCGCCAGTGATCGTTTCATTCGGTTTCAACAGCTCATAATACACGACACCTTTCATATCCCACCAAATACACAGCATGAGCTTGGATCCATGGATGTTCGGCTTTGCCGTTGATGTTGATGCATGTCCGGGCGGTCCCCATGATTTTTTACGCTTTAGGTTATCGTAACGTATCCACTTTTCATCGCCAGTCACAATACGATGCAGAAAACTTTTTCTTTTCTGTCGTTCAATCAGCAGTTCACATGTGAAAAATCGTCGTTCGACGTCTCTCGGCTTCAATTCGTACGGCACCCAATTTCGTTATTTTTGAATCATTCCCAATGCTTTTAATAGTTTAGAAATGGTTGATTGATCAACTCCTAAAGATTCTGCAAGTTCTTGTTGCATTTGACATGAATCTTCTTCGAGTAATGCAACTCAATTCTTCATCTTCGAACTTTTTCGGGCCGCCTTAACGTTCCCTGTCTTCAGCATCAAAATCACCACTTTTGAAACGGGCATACCACACCTGACACATTCTAACGTCTATAGCACAGTCAGGATAAGCTTCAGTGAGTAAACGATGTGCTTCAGTTGCGTTTTTCTTTAAATGGAAGAAGCAAATTAAAACTTCCCGCAAATGTTGTTTTGTTGGCACGAAATTCGACATTTTCAGCTATAGTAAAAAACTTTTGTAAAATTATGAAAATTATTTGACAGATCAATTCTTATAGTATTTTTGGCGCTCTTTGAGATAGAATAGCTGTCAATGTCAAAAAAATGGCGCGTATGATAGATGTGAAGTTAGTCACAATTACGAGTTTATACATTCATACTCCCAATACATAAATAAAACATTTAAAACTAATATATAATATAATATAGTACACAGTGAAAAAAATTATGCTTGTTTTGTGGAATGTTTTAACCCCTCACCTCCCCTTAAACCTAGCTTTTAAAGAGCTTTTAAGAAAAAGGCCCGAAATGCCCATTTTTGTGTGAGTTCAAGGTTAAAAATGGAAATATTCTTCGGAAAATTTAAGAATAGGTCGCCGAAGACAAGAACCACCTTAAATAAAATTTTTTATATGATTTTTCTCATTCGGTTTTTGACCAAAAAATACAAATTTCAAACAGCTGTAAAAAAAAATTGATGACGTAGTGGAGTAAAAAGGAATTCGAGCTTTTGTTACTGAGGTCAAATACTATCGTTTGAGATTGGTTTGGTTTTGTCTCGAGACATTGACCCTCAAATTGTTGCATAGTGTTATTGAGGTGTGGGCGAGGGACGAATGGCTATCTTATTGGTACAGAATATCGTTAATGAATATGGAGGATGATGATGCGACATCTCACATTCTGTGTGAATGTCCACCCTTAGCTCGGCAAAGAAGAGGTATTTTTAGCAAACCGTTTCTATCAACAAACGAAATCAAAACCTTTTTCACAAAAGATGTTCTAGCCTTCATTAGGATAGCAGATCATCTTTTGTCTTAATTTTGGGGCTTTGGCACAAAAGATCTTTAAGGTCGCAGTGCCTGACTTTCGAATCGCCCAACCGCTTCTTAATAATAATCATAATAATACCCCGGCTAGGTTAATACTAGATCCATCAAATTTTTGAAAATTATTTTTAAATTATAGTAATTAAACCGATTTAAATCGTATAATAAATGTCAGTCCCATTGACTTACTTTTGTACGGGGAAAATGTCAGTATAATATTTCTCATCACAAATGAAATATGAAATAGAACTAAAATGTTTTTGTCTGTTTATTAGTTGGTTCACTTTATTATTAAAGTTTTAAACTATATCGTAATTTAAAATTTTTTTTTTTTTTTTTACAAATTCGATTAATGAGAACTGACACTTTCCTGAGGATGAGCTAAAGTAAATCTACATACTGTTTACTAGAAACGAAATTGAATATTTAATATTTTTATTTACTAATTAATAATTTATGCAAATTTAAGTTATTCATTCTTTTGGTATTAAGGATATTAATCGCTCTTGATGTTTTAGAAAATATGTTAACAACTTATCAAGTATTCATCAGCAACATGCATAGGAATTGAAAATGTGCATGTGTAAATTGAGGGGCTTAATTCTATCGAACGAAAAAGTTTTCCCATTAACAACATCATGTAAGCTAACTTCATTAACAACACGGTGAAAGTTTCTTTACATTCCTGACATCATCAGAGGAGCAAAAAACAAAACGTTGATTATTATGAAATGAAGAAGTTTTCGAAGTTGGAAGTCAAGCAAATATGGTTCAATGTTGTTCAATTACTCGTGCATAGCTAGAAAAGAAAAAGAAGCGAATCAAATGAAATGATAAATTGTGAATAGTTGAATAGTTTTATATTCATGCATCGTATAGCTTTCATATACTATCATGATTCATGAACTTGGAGCTTGGTATGTAATTGACTAAGTAAATTATGGTGTTTTTGATTATGTTCGTGCTCACTTAAAAATTGTTATTTTCATTTTCTTTATTTTTGTTTGCAGTATCCTTGATTAATGGTTTTGTACTATATAATATAATAAAATACAATAAAGTGAAAAGAATTTGATTTGATTAAAATGAAATCATGAAACTAATTTTACTCTTGTTTGCTAAGGACATTATATTATTTTTCTAAATCGAAATTCTTGCCAATAATAATAATAGTAATTGTAATTGTAATAAAAAAAATAAGTTTCCACATTCCACAAATGTTCATCTTTATCCACTCAGATCGAATATATATATTTTTTTTTGCATTTGAGAAGGTGAAAATGTCTAATACATCATCGAAGTTGTCGTCACAGCTTTGGTATGTGCGGGTTGCACTCACTGAAATATCCTCCTCATTCTCATCAGACTTAATTCCACCTTGGGACAGTTGCTACATTATATCTCGTTTTGTCCTTACTGGACTCTCCTCATTATATCTACGTCTAGGTCTCGCAACTTATTACGTAGCACGTCGTCAACGTATCTTGCTACGTGACACCAATTTTCTTCGGTGTTCAGCATCGTTTTAATTACGCTGTCAGCTGCGAATAACCCAACCACGTTTTCTAAGGCTTCGCGTTGTGTTTGCCACCTCGTGCATTGGAAGAATGTGTGTTCCACATCATCCAGTTGTGAGTTGCCGTATATGCATTCGGGTCGTTCTGGTTTTTTTATATACGATCAAAAATCGTATATAAATTTTTGCGAAAGTAACCATGTCCTGATAAGAATTACATTAGATAATAATTCGCCTCGCTAAATCGTATATTTAGCCAGATGTACAAATCAGGGATGAACTTAGCTGTCCATCTTCCTCGAGTATCTACGCTTCACCGTTCTTGTCATTGCCGCAGGGTTTTTAATTTAACTTCCTGTGCCGTTATCCTCATATTGTTGTTTGTCTTTTTCAGCTGTCATATTTTATTGCGCTCATGAGCTAGTAGATCAATGGGTGTCACTCCCCTGATCACCAGTACGGCAACCTCCGACACTGTGCGGTAAGCTGAGGCTACCCGAAGTAATGCAGTCCGCTGGACCGACGATAGAATCTTTCTTCGATATTTCTCTTTTAACGCGTCCTCCCATATCTCACATCCATACAGGCAAAATCGAATGTGTTGTTGACATCAGCAACTTCCTGATTGTCGTACACAGGGCCCCTAACGTTAGCCATTAATCTACTGAGCCAAGCTGTCGCCTGGGGTGCTTTGGCCGCGTGCTTTATCTGCACCCAAAACTATAGTTTGTTGTCAAGCCTTATTCTTAAAAAATTCACTACCTTCTGCGTACTTATAGTGTTGTTGCATGTTCGCATCTCAACTTCCAATGTTTCTTCGTGAGCAGAAGTACCTCCGTCTTTTCGGTAGCTAGCTTTAGACGATGTGAGTTAAGCCACGCTTGACTTTAAAAGTCATTAACTTGAAAACCACCGTTAGGTATTACATCAGAAAGAAGTAATGAGCTTAGTGCTCAATCGTCAGTATTGGTTTCTGTCTAATTCTGACCGGTTGTATCGTCGGTTGACGATATCTGGTTCCATGATGATTCTGATATTTGCCGTGCGCTCGGCTTTATGCGAGTATATACAGTGTGGTCATCATATCTGCAGCAACCTTGCATGCTGCATTCCATTTTACCACTGAGTTACACATCTGGGTCGTCAGACCTTTTTGTAGGGGATTCGCCAAAGGCTATCTCCAACTCGTTTCTGCTATTATTGAAGTGCGGGCAGTGAAAGCGCGCTCTCCAGTTTCTCTGGACAGTTCGGGCTAAAAGGGTCCTCCTCTCCGAGGTGAAACTTGTGCTGGTATTGTTTGAAACACTCAGTAATTGCGTAATGTCGTAATTCAATGCGCCATGCCTGCGTGATATCCACTCATTTGTATCCGTAATGAGATTGTAGGTCCATCGACCTTTTTTGGATGACTCCCATCTTCGCTGCCATTCCATGATGGTACGCTGCTTTCTTCTTTTCTTATGCCTTTGGGGGGCTTTGAGTCATGACCATACAATCGCATCATCTCTTGTACCTGTAGATCGATGGGTAACTTACTTGCTATGACATAAATAGCATCATCCGACGCTGTGCGATACGCGCTAGCTACCTTCTGACACTTTTTTTTATTTTCAAGATCAAAATAGAGTCCGAAAATGGGTTCCTTGGGCCTAAAAAATACTAACGCACTAAATTTCAACAAAGTCGGTCGACCCATAGATAGCGTTCCGGAATAAAGGCTATTTTGATCTGAAAATATTTCAAAAATGGCTTCGAAGCAAAAGTGTGGAAAACTTGAACTTGTTAAAATTTTCCTTCCCAGGATTTTTAGGCAAAAATTGGCCCAATATCGATCTAAACCTATTCCAAAAAGCAAAAGCTAGACAAAAATTTAATTTTTTCTCATACTGGGGCCGATTTTGTAGAAATTTAGCGAACTCATTTTTGGCTTCTACTTGGATCTACAAAACATTATACAAAGGGCTCCTGCGCAAAAGTTAGTAAAAATTTTATGAAGCTAAAAATGTCAAATATCTTGTAATTTCACCCTTTTCTCAAAAAACGTTAAATGAGGGGGACTATAAAATTCAGTCTAATGCATGTCTAATATGGAAGAACCTTTCGATTTGGTTCAGCACCGTACAGGGTGTTATCTTAAGCCGATTTTGTATTCCAGATATAGTTAATAGTATTCTGAAAACTTGAGGAGCTGCAAAAAAACCCTCCTCATATTTGCAATCAGCGATTCAAAATTAATCTAAATCACTTTTTGAATCCCCCTCTAGAAGAGAAATGCTGATTTTTATCACACAATTATTTCAATTAAAATGGTGGCAAAAAAATATATTGTTTTGACTATTAATTAAATTAAAATACATTTTTTTTGGCATTTTTTTTATGTAAAATTTGTGTGTAATTTTTGTAGGGTGGCTAAAATCATTAAATGCAATGAAAAAAATTAAATTGAATGAAAGAAAAAAACCCTTTGTTAAGCAACATAACATACCGCTACTTGTTATTATTTAAATTGTTGTTGTTTTTATTTTTGTTTTATGCGTAAACAAATTCAAAATTATGTAAATTTTCAAGCAAAAAAAATATTTTTTTTTTTTTTTTTTTGATAAACAATCAAAGTTCCAATTAAATTCGTTTAATTAATGTCAGGATTTACTTGTGCATAGCGTTTTTTAAATTTAATTTTCATCACGTGACTACCAATAATAACATTTAATATACTTTGAAAATGTGTGTCTTAAACAAATATGTACACACATGCAACTGTATGTAAGAGTGTGTGTTTAAGCGTAAACAGGTGTATAAGTATTAGCTTTTAGATCCTGCTAGTGTTTAAATATCAACTGCGGTGGCAATTTCGAATTTTGATGTATTGTTTGTGTAAATGTGAAAGCGTGTAATGAATTTGCTTGTGGCAAACTACTCAAGCAATTATTATTGTTGTTTCCAATTGTTTTAACAATTAAGCATACAAAGCTATTTCATATCTACATTGTATTTGTGTGCATGTATTTGTATGTGTAAATATCAGAACCCTAGATTTAATCAAATAAATTGATGTAGTTATGTGACTGCTAAATTATTGTTGTGTATAACTTGTGTGTATGCATGTATTCATGCATAAGTATGTGTGAGTATTACATAGATATAGTGAAAACAATAAAATTATTAATTTTATTATAACATTCAATGAAATTATTGAAGTGCATGTTTAATATTCGTTTGATACAAATTTAATTGAAATTTATGATTGAATTTACTGTACACTACTGAACAAAATAATAGGTGTGACCAAGTATTTTTCGAATTTCTACTTCAAAATTCAAAGAGTTAAATAATTTTATTGGATATTATTAGAAATTATGTAAAACGACAAAAAAAAAATAAGAACTTAACATCTCACTTCATATTCATGTATAAAATATATTGAAGATTCAACCACCTGGGCAAAATAATAGGTGTGCCTATCAGCTATCTAAAATTAGAGGAAATTATAAAGGTAAAAAACATTTTCTTTAAATGAGTTTATTCTCATACATACCAGTAGCCAGTGTAGCCTCCTTTGGTGCAAATGTCTGTATGTAATGCTATTAAACCAAGACGTTTACCCGGTATGAATACTTTTAGAAAAATGTTGTGTCATAAACTTCAGGTACAGAGATAGGTGTAAAAACGAAAAACGCTTAGCTTTTCTTTTAACAAATAGCTTAGACCTAGAATTAAGAATAGTCCAAGACGTCAAAGTTTTAGGACTTCAATATATTGGGTCATATAAAAAGTATTTTCGGTTTTTGTCTTAAAATAATATTAATGGCCATACATCTGGCACCACTGATCCGATTCTGTCAAAGCGCGAGTGAAAGGTGACATTTTATGCTACATTTTTTGCGAAGACAGTTTTGTGGTTTGTCATTCGTGTAAAAATTTCATTCATTGATTTGAAAATGAGTGAAATTTTTGAAGAAATACGCTACGTGAAGCTTTTTTACTATAAAAAAAGGTAAAAATGCTGCAAAAATATTCCGAATTTGTGCGGTTTACAATGAGGATGCTTTAACTGAACGTACCGTCCAACTTTGGTTTGCTCGATTCCGTTCTGGAAATTTCGATGTCAAAGATGCACCTCGCTGTGGCCGGTCAGTCACTGAAAAAGCCGATGCAGTTTTACAACTGGTGGAGCAAGACCGACATGTTAGGTGTTAGGAGATAGCGGAGGCACTAAACATCAACCACATGACAGTTTGGGATCATTTAAAAAAGACTGGCTACTCAAAGAAGCTCGATGTTTGGTTGCCACATGAATTAAC
Organism: Toxonevra muliebris; assembly: GCA_963691655.1. Classification (NCBI taxonomy): domain Eukaryota; kingdom Metazoa; phylum Arthropoda; class Insecta; order Diptera; family Pallopteridae; genus Toxonevra; species Toxonevra muliebris. The sequence goes on along the minus strand of OY829327.1, from coordinate 78,163,021 downwards.
ATAAAAAAATTTGATTGACTGAATTACCATCAGTGGAACGCCGCTGAAACGCAACGAAATCGAACCATTTTTGAAACAAATCATTACGGGCGATAAAAAATGGATTAAATACGAGAATATTAAACGAAAAAAATCATGGTCAAAGGCCACAAACGACTTCAAAGCCTGGATTGACGGCAAAAAAGGTTATGTTAAGTGTTTGGTGTGATTGGAAGGGAATTGTCTATTATGAGCTGCTACAACCAGGTCAAACAGTCAATTCTGATCTCACAACTCTACCGTTTGAACCCGCCAAAAATTGACTGCGCTTGGTTGGGAAGTTTTGAAGCACCCACCGTACAGTCCGGACATTGCACTGTCTGACTACCATTTGTTTCGGCCCCTGCAAACCTCTTTTGATGGAAAAAAATTGGCCGCCAGAAGAGCCAGCGAAAATCACTTGGCCAAGTTTTTCGCCGATAAACCACAGAAATTTTACAGCGATGGAATTATGAAGCTATCGGAAAAATGGCAAAAGATCATAGATAATAATGGCCAATATATACTTGAATAAAATTGATTTTTAATCAAGAAAATTTTTGTTTTAACATTGACAAAAAAAACCGAAAATACTTTTTATACAACTAAATAAGACGTAGCAGTCTGTATATGTACACACCTGCTCAAAATAATAGTTTCACTTCATAACTATTCATTTTAACTCGTCTGCAGAATTTTTGTGGAAATTTAAAAGGTAAATTGTGGAGAAAATATAAACAGCACAATCTAGCAACGCTGTTGTCAACAAAATAGAAAGTGTAAATCCTCAATATATGATTTACTTGAACTTTCTGTGAATGAACTACAAATTGGCTTGCTCAAAATAGTTACACCTACAAGTGTAATTTTATACTTTTTACTAAAAGTTAATATTACATTTTTTTTTAAATTTTTTTTTTAAGAACGGTAAGTTTTCTCTAATATTTTTACAAAACGACATGAATTGATAATGGGAATCCTAATTCATATGGGTCGTAAGTCACATCCTACCGACGAAAAACCACGATCGGTTTCCAACATGAGAAAATATGGGAAATTTCTTCGGTGCCATGGTGAACTTACTAACATATCCCATAATTTTGTCAGAAATGTGATAAAAAAGACAAAATCGAAGGTAGGCCTCCAAAAACGAACACAACGCTTGATCGACATATAGTCACCCTATGTAAAAAAGACCCATTTAAATCATCAAAGGCGATTGAAGGCGGGTTACCCCGTGGCCTGGTGAATGAGTGCTAGACTGGAGTTCCAGCTACCTCAGGTTCGATTCCCATATGGGGTTAAACTCTTAAAAAATGTCCAAATGGATTGTACTAATTAAATGAGTCACTTCCTTGACTTAGTTCTTAAATGCTCGAAGGACCAGTTCTCAACGGTTTCGATTCTCAAATAGAAAATTAAAAACGTGGTTAGTGCTGAAACAATTTGGCGACGGCTACAAAAGCCAACCCACCAGGATGAATAGCCAAAAAAGTTCCCTTAACGCAAAAAAAAAAAATATTGTATATGAGGCTAAACTATAAAAAAGGACCACGAAAATTGGTAGGGACCTGAAAGCAAGAAGAAATGAAGAAATATTTTATGGAGCGACGAAACTAAGGTAAATCTCTTTGGAACCGATGAAGAATGGAATGTTCGACGCCCCAAAAGCAAAGATGCTTCAATGTTTGTTTAACAAAAAAACAATGAAGCATGGAGGTAGAAGTATTACTGTGTGGGGTGTTATCTTTCATGGATATGTCCTATATACCTGACAACAAACATTTTGAGGACCATAAAGTCGATTAGTTGTTGAGTCCCCGGATAGAAAACCTATGGGGGTTGAAAAAGAGATTGCCCAAGCAAACTTTTTCAAAACAAGGAGAAGTTGTGACAATTTGTTCAAAAAATGTGGTACGATATACTCAAGCAATTCTGTCAGACTTTAATCAACAGCATGCCGAAAAGAATCATGAAAGTATTCCAATATGGGGAATACTTTCACGAATTCTAATGTGTAACTATTATTTTGAGCAGGTGTGTATGTCTTCGAAGCATTTGATCTGGCCAATGACATTTCGAAAAAATGGTCAGTTCAATGCCGCAAATTCTAATTTGTTCTGTGTAATTGTACAGGCGAGTAACATATCGAAATATAACAATGGCTGCATTCACGACACTCATCAATTGCTAAACAGTTGCAGCCCACCAATTTTCGTGTCGTGAACATGCTGCTACTTTTTGGCGTTTAACTATTCCATTGTGAATAGTTTTTTTGCTATTTCTCGTCTTTAACAAAATCAAAAACTTAAATAATGAATATAAATAATTTAATGTTTTTGCAAAGTATGTTTGACGATGGCGTTAATATGAATATGTTTTGTCAGTTATGACAGCCATAATAAACAAAAGAATATTTATAGAAAAAATATATGAACATAAGCTGCTAAATAAAAATCAACCGATGAAAAGTATCATACAAATTTCTCGTTACCGAAAATAGAGCTTGCTCACTAAAAATGTTGCCAATGGTTCGAAACTCGTTCTTGATGACACTTTTAACGATTTTAACGCACTTCAAATCAAACGATCACGATTTTTAACACAGTAGGCTCAATAAAACTCTTGTGATCTTCTGAACTGTAAGTTTCACGATATGATTATGGCACGAACAAACAAAAATTCTAAGAAATGTTTGTTAGAATTTTTACCTGGTGCTCAGGGATCAACGTCAAACCATAAAATCCATGATTGGTTAAAGTCAGTTTTCATCTCAGCACGAATATTTCAAATATTTCATCTCGATCCCTCAACTTTTCTTCATAGCGGTTTGTGGCCGTTTACATATTACGTAAAGCAATTTTTGACAAATTTTCGAGCGTTACGTAATATGTGAACGGTCCCTTAATCTAAATTAATTTTCCTAATGTGTGTGAATATTATAATCTGACTGCACCTTCAATTACACTAGCTTACAGCCGAAAAGTACCAAGAACAAAACATGTTTGGGTGGATAAATTGGGACCTCCTGAATACAAAAACATTTTTATTTTATTTTCTATGGTAAGAATTTTTGCCGAGCAATAATTTTGTGTTTTTCGGGGTATGGTTTCACTCAAATCCTTGTGGATTCCAAACAAAGAGTTTGATCGATATGAACTGCAAATTATTAAAAAAGTAATTAAAGAATAACAAATGGTTGAGTTATGGTTCCTCAAAATTCAGAATTTACCATTTTTTCAAGATTTTTTTCAAATTTTCAATTTTCAATTCAATTTATTTTTAACTAAAAGTCAAAATCAGGAACATTTATTTTTTTAATGCATAGTCTATTCAATTACAAACATTTTAGGCCCAAGCTGATCAAGATCGGATTAAAAATAATGTGAAGCAGTGCTGACAACGAGCCCATACAAATGTACAGATTCAAATTTAAATTTAAAAACTCGACAAAACTGATAAACAGCAAATTTAGTATGAAAGCAGTGGAATTTAAAATTTAGTTGTTTCACAAAAAAAATTCATTAAAAATATTATTTTTCATCCAATCTTGATCAGCTTGAACCTAAAATATTTGTAATTGAATACACAATGCACTAAAAAAAAGTGCATTTGATTTTGACTTTTAATTAAAAATAAATTGAATTTAAAATTGAAAATATGAAAAAAGTCTTGAAAAAATGGCAAGTTTCTAACTTTGAGGCAGCATAACTCGACTATTCGATCAAAACAACCAGTATATCTATTGAAAGGACAAAAATTAATTTCTGATTTTGATCAGACTCTTTGTTTGGACTCCACAAGGATTTTAGTTAAAATATACCCCGAAAAATGACGACCTCGATAGTCTAGTGGATAGTGCACTAGACTTTCATCCAGAAGGTTGCGGGTTCGATTCCCGTCTTGGTCTGGTGGTTAATTCTCATAAACTTCTTATATTCACTATCGATATGAAGTGGATGAGAATTATAAGAATGTGTACAAGTACACACCTTGGTTGGTAATGGCAAAACCACCGAGCTGATAAAAAATTGCCACATAGCCATTCGGAATCGGCGTTAAACTGTAGGTCCTATCATTGCCACTGTGGTCTAGTGGAAGAGTGCCAGATTCTTGTTTCTGGAGACCCGAGTTCGATTCTCGGCTTGGGTATGTTTCTTATCTATTTTTCTTTCTCTCTTCCTCTCTTTCTTTCTTTCTTGGGGCTTTGGTACAATAGATCTTATAGGTCGCAGTGCCTGACTTTCGAGTCGTCCTTCCTTCAAATAATAATAATACCCCGAAAAATACAAAATTATCGCTCGGCAAAAATTCTTACCATAGAAAAAAAAAACTTTTTTTGTGTTCAGGAGGTCCCAATTTATTGTTCTTGGTACTTTTCAAGACTTGAAATTTGTAAACCAGTGTTATTTACATGCAGAAAATTTATTTACATGAGTACACAGATGTGTATTTTATAATAACAGATAGTAAAATTATAAATTTAATTTCATTACACAGTAAACATTTAACCCATTGCCTTATAATGACTTTTTAAATTTTTTAACTTTTAAATTTACAAAAACTTTCATTTATTTTCATTACAAATATCAAAAAAAAACTTCAAAAGATCTTACATACAAATTACAATGAAATTTATGAGTATTAACATTATTTACATAAATGGAAAAAAGAAAATTCATAAACAAAAATATTTTTGTAGCTTAAGCCATAAAAATAATATCGTAGGTAATGCTAAATAAAAAATTTGTTTAAAAGCGATTTCACTAAGAATCCATGCATGTTAAATTTCAAAGTAAAAAAAGTACAAGGATTTAATTACTCACATAAAAGGGCATAAAAATTATAAAAATAATTTCCTCCTGGCTGTAAAAAAGAGAATATGGTAAAACTGGGGAATCATAAAATTGGAATGTTTTCCCATGAAATTCCCTACCATTTTGGAATTTTTGTAACTTAATCACAAAAATGAATGTGGCTTTTATTAAATTGAGTTAATATAATGATGTTTACATTGTTTTGTTGATGTTATTTTTGTTTTTGGTGCTTATTTTGCTGAGAGTAGGCAGAGAGGGCGATATTAGCGACTTTTCTCAAAATTCACTCACTGTGCAAATTTTGTTGGGGTGGTAGCGCTAGTGGTTGCTGATGAATTTATTTCGGCATTTTATCAATAATGCACTCACTCAGTTGTCAGATGGTGGCATGTGTAACATATCAACAAAAAAACATTTATTCTTCCATTAAATACATATAGAACGAATAAAAACCGCTTACTAAATATTCTCAGAACAAATTTTACTTACCTAAATAATAATAAGCATTGTTGAAAACAAAATATATGAAAACCTTGTAAATAGTGAAAAAAAATGAAGGGAGAGGAACTTTCAATTAAGAAGAAAAAACTGCTTCCGAGTTAAAAGTTCCCGTCTGTAGTTTTGATTTCGACAAATGAGGTAAAGGCTAGATTTAAAATGCTCTAAGGATCTCCTTTCCTTAGACTGGTCTCCTTATCAATGTGAGGCATTCCCCCCCCCCCCCCCCCATTTCTAACCTAATCTAGACAGATCTCATTTAGTTATAATGTTGGGTGCGCCAACAAGATAGTGCACTATAGGAAATTTTACCCAATTCGCTGGCCAAAATTCAATCTTTCGACCTGTCCGAAATTATTTTTTTTTATTTTTTCATAAAGCCAATACCACAAAGCAAATAAGTGTAAGTTTTATTTTTATGTAAATCGATTTACCGTTGCTCGAGCAGCTGTAAAATATGTTGCTTCTCAATAAGTTAGCAAATAACGTTTGAGAGTAATAAATTGTATGCAAAGTTTAAGTACGTTTATTTAAAACAAAATTGTAATTCTAAAAAAATAAAAAATGGAGACAAATAATGATAGTAAGCAGATCATTTATCAATTAAAAAAATTTGGTCAATTTATTATTTATGGTAAATAAATCCATATTATTGAAGTGACCTTATACTGAAATGGTGCAATTTTAAAATGGAAATATATTTAGACTTTTAAAAAATTGCTTGGGTTTGCTTAAAATAAAATCATCAGGATTGTTTAGGACATTCAGTTATATGTTAGATTACTACGTTTCGCTTTGCGATTTTTGATTTGGATTTTTTGAAAAATTCAATTTTTTCTCAGACAACTACCGAATACCAAACTGTTGATTGGTTTGTTGTATGGCGACTGCGGACAAAAAATCTTCATTTTTGACACGTCGATATTGGAAATTTTTTTCTTAATTTCTATTTATAAATATTTCATTAGAATATTAAAAAAAAATTGGAGGAATTAGTTCATTAAATAATTGTGGGTAAGCTGTCAAAGTTAATGAATGCTAAACACAAAGTGCTAGCATTCATTTTGGAGCATTTTTTGAAGATTGATGAACCAGATCTATCCTGCTGAGCAGTGCGATGTAAATAAAAAATTGGCTGCGGATAGCTGTGGATCCAATTTTTATTAACAAAACACTAAATGCATATTGAGGGGAAACTATTAAGAGATTGCAAGTTTTTTGTAAAAAAATAAAAGAATATGAAACAATACATGTTGAAACAGTCAAAACTGTTTTTTATGATTTTTATTTTGATATCTTGAGTGCGAAGGATTTTAGAGCTATTTTAGTTTTTCTGTTGTATAAGAGATGGGCGTGGCAGTTGACCGATCACGCCCGTTTTCATATTTTTCTTTTTCACGATCTAAGAGTGGCTCATGCCAAAAATCGTTTTGCTGAGATGATTCCTTACATTTTTTTCGCTATCTCATAACAAATTTTGTAGCACTTCATATCACACCCTTATAGAATAGGTGGGCGTGGCAATCTTATTTTCATGTGAGGGCGTCCCTATCATCTAACAAACTTCTGGAATAAGTTTCATATCGATACCTCCATTTCTCGAATTTTGGCCGGAAAATTGGCTAAAATTTCCTATAGTGCAGTGTAGGGGAGTGTCGTCAGGGTTGGAGCATGTTTTGACTTTTGCTTATAACTTCCGATGAATGCCGAATTTTTATTAATGTTTACATCATTTACAGCATATTTTCGTGATGCAAACACCATGAAATGCTATATATTTCCATTTCTTAAACCTTATCGAACAATTTAATTTAGCTCCACATTGCTGTTTGCATGTAATTTTTTTAATTTATCCCCTTTTTCTGACACTATTAAAACGTTTATCACTTTTCTTTTAGCACGCGGTCACTTTTCTTCTTTTAACACATATATACACTTCACGCTCTGAACTCGAAATGGCATGAAAGTTTGACAAGTCATCACAAACAATACTGTATATTAATTTAAAGGACTTGATATGTAACGAAGAAAATGGTTCGACCATGACGGCACTCCCCTATTTTTGGAAAAACGTTGGGTCGATTTAAAAATGCCTTCTAAGAAAGTTATAAACAAGAAACTCTCAGTTAGGTCAGTAATTTTTTGACAGTCCAAAAAAGCGACATTTTTAGATTCTTGAGCTTCACTAGCAATTCTAAATGTAAAAATAATAAACATACGGTACTCTAGTGGGCTCCAATACTTTTTCATTTTTTTTTATTTATTTATTTATTTCAGTCAACTGATAATTTAATCTTACAGACTATAAAATAACTAAATGCATATTTAAATAACAAATAATAACAAAAGAAAAGAAAATAGTAAACAATTTTAATTGAGTAAAATAAAAAGGCTTAGTCTAAAACGATATTCATTTTTATCAAAGTTTAAGGGGAAGGCCACTGTGACGGGTCAAAAAATTAAAGTTTATTTATTAAAAAATATGTGTACAAAATTTTAAGTCAAAATTCCAAAAATTATCTGAGTTAAAGCCATTTTAGTGATAGTAAGTAGACTGAAAACTTAATGGACTGAAAATTTTTAACGTGTTTTTCTCGAAACGACTTTTTTCGAACTGGTCGCGTCGATAACTTGATCAAATATTAACCGGTTTTAAATTTTTTTTATTCGTTTTGTTCGTCTTTGCAGTGGCTATCGTGTCCAATTAACGCTTACGCATTTCGCACAATGGCATGGCGCAGAGTCATCCTGAAAAATCACACGGTCCGTATTTGAATAATGCTCTTCAATTGCGGGTACGAAAATTGTTTAACCACTTCCGCATATTTTTATGCGTTCATAATACCATCAATATAGTGAAGAGTTTTCAGGATGTAATAAGAAAAGCAGCCCCGAATCATTTGGCTTTAAGGAAACTTAACTTTCTTTATAACGCAGTTATCCTGGAACCTCTCACCATCTGAACGGCGTACGTAGCTCAAATTTTGGAAACTTAACAAATTGAATTTGTTTTCGTCGGACCACATAATCTGTCACCAATCACCCTGAGTCTTATAATGATATTTTTTAGCCCAAACCAGCCGAGCAGACTTCATTTTATCCATTAAAAGAGGTTTTTTCGCTGGACATCTTCCATATTACCCAACTTATCGCAACCGTCGTATTGTTTCCACGCTTAAATTCACTTGATGAAATTTCTGCATCTCCGCCCTTATGGAAAGTGCTTTTTTGAAGCGATCATTTAAACTGTTCGCCGCAGGAGGTTATCGGTTTTTTTCGTCGACTTACGAGGGCAAGCTGATCCTTTTTTGCGCTCCAAAGGGTCTTTATTCTCCTTTTTTTTTTAAAAAAGTCGCACCACAGATGAATGGCTGCATCCAACTTTAGCGGCTAAAATGTAATAAATATTTTAACTTTTTGATCTCGGGTTAGTTTTTGATTTTTGTTTGACATTTTCACACTTTTCTGTCTTCACGCTTTAAACACTAATAAAGTGCAAGACAATTTCATCTAAAAACTATTATTTGTTCTCAGCCTACTCATCTCAATCGTTATTTTAAAAATTTACCGTTATATAGCTTCAGTGCTAACTATGTGAAGGGTGGTGCGATTTTAATGACCGCAAGTGTAGGTATTATATTATTTGAAAGAAGGACGACTCGCAAGTCGGCCACTGGGACCTATAAGATGTACAATAGATCTAATTTATGAAAGAAAGAAATGAAGAGAGAAATAAAGATAGATAAGAAACATGCCCACGCCGAGAATCGAACTCGGGTCTCCAGAGACAAGAGTCTGGCACTTTGCCACTAGACCACAGTGGCAATGGTTGGATCTACAGTTTAACGCCGATTTCGAACGGCTGTGTGGCAATTTTTTATCAGCTCGGTGGTTTTGCCGTTGCCAACCAAGCTGTGTACTTGTACACTTTCTTATAATTCTCATACACTTCATATTGTTAGTGAATTTAACCACCAGACCAAGACGGAAATAGAACCTGTAACTTTCTGGGTGAAAGTCTTGTGCACTATCCAGGTCGTCTTAGTAAGTTATATAAGTAAGAGAAAAAACTAGGGAAAAATAGGTCTAAGCGTTTGCTTTGAATTTAGAAAGGTCAAAATAGAAGACTATCACAAAAGATATTTATATGAAGCGTATTCTACAAACGCGCGGGACGACCGAGAAGAGAACTATCTCTTTGAAGCGTAGAATATTGTTGGAATACCGTCGCGTTCACGTGAAATGCGTAAGTTACGCGGTTCGTGTAGCTCTAGAAAATACACGAAATTGCACATTTCCGGTTGCCACGTTTCGAAAATATTTCAAAGGGTCAATAGAAGGGAACCTAAGTTATGTATGTGAATAAATTAATTTTGGGCCTCTATATATAAAGAGAATACCACACGTACTTAATAGAGATAATCTGAGTACAGGGTCGGAATCAGTGAACCCGAATTAACCTTTAAAAGTTATTCAAACGAAATTTGATTTCGTATGGTGTCAAATTGTCGCATAAACAGTTATGATTTCAAGCCAAACAGGTGAAGGCGTAACTTTTGTTTGTCAATTATTTTAATTATAATTTTTAGTTGCACTTTGATTGAAAAATAAACCATAGAATTTGTAGGTATAGTGTAAAATTATTATAATTACAAATAATGAAAGCAATTTACTGAACATATTTATGTGGGTGGGCAAAATTATAATAGCATCCTGTAACTTCTCTGGGTTTTTAGTTGAATTAATATATGTGCATATGTATGTGTAGGCAATGGAAATATCTCATCAATTTGTAAAACTTTTATACATACAATGGATTCATAAATCAATTGAAATATAAATACCAACATTTGTTAAACAAATGCTTAAAGTTGACTAAATAACATGTTATTTTTAGTTATAATATAATTGAGATATGAGAGAGAAATTTCCATGTGGTTTCAGGAGAAACCTGGTGGGGGATGATAACGGTTAAGTGGTAGTATTGTGCTATATTTAGTGTGTTTTTCTTAGTATTTTGACTATATCAAAATATTTATATAGTCTGTGTCAGTAGTTAGTGTAATGCATACAGATTAAATAATAAATAAAATAATATTAATTGATGCAATAATTCTAATACTAATGAAATATGAGGTTGTTTAAATTGTTTCAAGCCGATGGCTTCGTTTTTAATTCTGTGATGTTTTGTTATATTTTCATTGGGGATTTTATTACATTGTAAATAAATAAATAAATGCATTGTAAATAAATTGTTCCACGCAAGAGCAGAGAAACGGATCGACGAAAGAGAAACGGTTCGAAAGTCTAGCTCTGACCTGAGCAGGAAAAAACCTTTCCGTGATAAAAGTTCTGATCGGACTTTTTCCTCTTATAAAACTCTTCATAGATCCTTAGCATGAAAAGTTCTGCAAAGGTGTGAAATTGAAATTTAGCTCTTTGATCAATTCTAGAAAAGATTGTTAAACCATTTTGAATGGGTACCAAAAATCGTCATCCATTTTAAAAATCCTTGAAACGTAGTTTCTATATATGTCTTCAATAAAATATTTCAGCAAACAAAAAAATTATAAAAAAGAAATTTCTTGTGTTTATAGGGTCTAGAAGTAATTGGCCTACCCCGAGAAAAGGAAGTGACCAACCGTGCAACAAATTATACATACTCATGAGGCCGGGGTAGGGAAATGATATCGGAGGGAAAGTATCGATACTATACTCATTTGAAGTATTGGCTGAAAAATATCGGGTACTCAAAAGTATTGACATAAATGTACTCGATACCTAAAGTATCGGGTTTAAACACCGAATGTAAAAAAAAAAAATCATAAAATTAGCGAATTATGTGTAAATTTTTGGTTTTTATTAACTTTTTGAAATATATAAAAAATGTATATATTTATTTAATATAGATCCATATCGCACCCTAACTACAAAACTGGCACAACCTGTGTTCAACCGATCGATTCTCTGTTCAATAATTTCGCTACCTCTATTCTTCAAGCACATATCTCCAAAAGTACCATTTCGCTGAAATCGGAACAAACTTAAGGTTTGAAAAGCAACTTTCGTGTTCAAGTGGAGATACTACGAGGTTGAGGGACTGGGTCTATATTTTTTTTTTCATAAAAACTTGCTGAGAACTTATTTCTATCTAGATTCATATGTGATTTTATACAATGTAAGCAAAAAAACTCAATTACGCTCAAAGTGGAAATACTTGGTTGAAGAATAAAGGTAGCGATTTGTAATATGTATTTCTAAATATAAATTAGCATCAAGGAAATTTTGAAAAGTACCGAATTTCGATACCGGCATCAATGTACTCATAATAAAAGTATCGAGCAAAAAAGTAACGGGCATCGGGTTGAAAGTATCGAGTACTCCATGTATCGAGTACCGATACCATTTCCTCAGGCCGGTGCGATTTTTATGGACTAAAATTTTTCGATGCCGCGCCGTCGAAATTATGATTCCTCTTGTCATTATAAACAAAAAGTTTTTCCACGACTTAGATCTAAAATAAATTTCGAGTCTCCGGAATTGGATTTTTATGAAAAATGTTTATGGAAATTGTTTATATAGATTTTTTAAGACTCTTGGAATTTTTGTAAATATTTTTTTTCTCGGATCTCAAAATCATTTTGCTCTATCACGTCAGGTTTTCGAGATAACGGTACATGAAATCATGAAAATGGCTGTGTTAAGACTGTACCAGAACATTCTTAATTTATGCTTTATCGTTGTTGGTGTCTATGGAAAATTTATTTAGTAGAAAAAGAAGCACATTTTTTGTGAAGACAAGAATCTTCCATCTAAGCTCCATATCCCAAATTTTGGGAGCTTTTTAAGTACAGCTTTAAACAATATTGCCTACAGGTTAAAGGAATGGTAAAAGTTTTATAGTGTGTTTGAGAAAAAGTTTGATTATCAGTATGGGGGGTTCCTAGAATATCAAAACACCATTAACCCTCTTATTCTTGCAAAAATGACTTCAGAAGGTCTGACCAGTACAAAGGAATTATAAAAAAAATTTCAAGGGTGAGTTGTGAGTTCTTGTGAATTTAAAAACATTAAAAATAATTAAAAAATAAAAAATATTAATGAACTATCTCTGTAAGTTTAAATATTTTAAGAGGAAAAAGTGCGAAATTTTCGGCAATATTTTTTGAGATTTTCTATCACCAGATGGCAAGATAAATTTTTGAAAAGGACAAAAAGAAAAGGCAATGATGGAGAGTGAAAACGGGGGAGGAGAAACAGGCTTGTGATTTTCAAAAAATTCTCTATAATATTGTAATACCTATATTAAGTTTTTGACATTGAAATGCATATTAAAAATTCAATTCAAAACCGCGACGGAATTTTGCACTCTTATTTGTTATACAACGGAGATTTTTTTTTTATAAATACTGTAAATTCCTCTTCTTAAACTCAGTCTCAGGACAAAAATTATAAACCAAAAATATAACTTAACTTTACTAAGCCAGGAAAACTGTGAATGTTGGATTGCTCATTAGTGGAACTTCTTCATTTAAAATTCGAAATCAAGACCTTCTTTCCAAATTTCAAACTTTTTCAATAGAATCGTACTTATGTGAAATCAAACATCGGTAGACCTGTGGTATCACAGTGATCCTAGTTCGGGCTGGGACTATAGATCCATTAAAGATTTTATGGCGTTATCGGCTCATCAGTTTCAAAAAATACTGTTTTGAGAAAAAAACGTTTGAAAGTTCAAGTATGCTTGATTACGCCGCCAAGTTCTACCTTCTATAGAAAATCTGAAATCGATTTAAAAAAAAAGTTTAGATTATTTTGACTCCCCTCAAGATAAAAGAGACTTAAAAATAGCATTCTAAACATTAAATTATTTCAATTATTATTATTAACGTTATTTCATAAAATCATACACAAAAATAGGAAAAAGTTTAAAAAGGAACAATATTTTGCACCTGATTAAAAATTCCTTGCCAAATTGTTGCCACCTCAAGTATTTATTTCACCATAATTTATAAACATAAATATTTATTATAGATTTTGATGGATGTACCACTTAAGTCTCATACAAATAAACGTACATGCAGTTACCCACAGTATGTTCGTTTATACCGCACCTAATGAATGCCACATGTTTTAATATAAACAAAAATAATTTTATATTCGATAGTAAATTTTAGAGCTTTTAGCTGGAAAAATTAAATGAATATGGCTAGCTACTTTTATGTATATGGTTTTATTATTTTAGACATTTTACTACATACTTATGGTATGCATGCATATTAAGGTGACCATTTTTTTTCTTGGGAGTATCATTTTAAAAGATTTGCGATTTTTCATCGCTTAAAATGTAGTGCATGCAAGAAAACACGGAAGAAAATAATTTCAAATTGAGATTAGTTATTGGGGACAAATGTGTTTTGGACTCTTGTCCTTGCGCAAGTTTTCCCTCTGCCAGTGATTAAAATTACTCTCTCGTTCTTCTTATCATTTATGGTGCGGGCTAGCGTGGCCGTTATGAGACTAAAGTTGCAATTTGCAACCTTTTTGACTGCTTGGAGACTTTGACACAACTTTTCGAAAATACCAAAAATTTGAGACTTTTTTTTAAATCCTTGCAACTTTTGTGACTTTTTTGCAAAAAGTGTTATATTCACATGAAATTATACGAAAAATCCATTGCCTTTAACTTGAAAGTTCGCAACACTAATTACATACATACTTTTTAGTTGCAACACTGTCGTTGGATTTGGCCAATTAAAAGTTCACAAATGATAGATACTGAAAAATGTTAGAGTTCTGCATGCAAATTTTTTTAAATCTGCTAGCAGACTCGAGAAAATGCGATTTTTTAGGTTTTTTTTTTTAAATGAAACGGTAATCGGTAGAGCTGAAATATTTTGGGAATCATCATAAAATAAACCGAGGTAAATTTTTGGAGGTGTACAACAACTTTTTTTTTCGTGAAGCACCTTACTGTATTAATTACTTGGGATAATTGATTTTTTTTTTTTACTTTCAATACATCGATACATTTTTTTATATGCAAACTGCTGTGAAATGAAATAAATCTTCTTTTTATTAAAAAAAAATTGGATGAGACTTTTTTACTCTCAGTGACACTTTTTTTGAAACTTTTTGAAATTTATCAACGGCCACGCTGGAGCGGGCACATGAGAGCAAATTTCGTCGGAATGCGAAATTTTAAATTTTGGCAAATGGCACATGGCAAAAATTAAACTTCATTGAGAATCGAATTTCGCTTTCGTATTTCAAATGCATTTCTATGCAACTACAATCTTTGCTTGTTCTCTGTCCCCGTAGACGAATGGTAACCTTAATGCATATCATCACATTGTTTAACGCGCACATGTGCACTACCGGCAGACAACAACATGAATAACAAAACAAAAATATGAACAGCAACTTCACAAAACAATGCAATTAATATGTATAAAATTATATTAAAAAGTAACAATTAAAATAACGTAACGAGAAAAGTTTTAAAATTCAAATTAAATTTAAATTAACACAGAAATTACAATTGAAAAAAAAAAATAAAAAAATTGAAACAAGTGTTGGAATTATATTTCAGGTAAATAATTATTTTTTCGGCACATTTGGGAAAAGTTCAAAAGCAATTAGCTTTAATTAAATAGTCTGACTAAATATACAGAGCGTAAAATTTGAAATAATGAAATTAATTTCATACCAACTTTGGTGAGATTAGCGACAAATTACGCTTTAAAACTATACCAAAAGATAATTTAGCAAATCAATGATGTAAGTCAATGCCCTACTGGGCTCTAATTTAAAGAGAAGTAAATCGATTATATCTATTAAGCTATAAAAATGTATAATGATCTAGAATATGTAAAGATTATTCATAATGCCGAGCAAGAGGAAACGTGATCGCGTGATTAACATGGATGGAAGAACAGATTGAGGACTCAGTGATAATAAGAAAACAAGCGACAGTTAAAATAACTAGGCAATTGAGGAAGTGTAAGGTTATATGCACATCTGATTGGGCTGTATCCACACCCAGCTACTCACGTATTTCCATTAGAATATGCAAATACCTTTCTCTAAGTCAGGGCTGTCCAAATCATATACTTTCCCCTGCTAATACAAATTACCCCATAGACTAAAGGGTCGCAAAAAATAAATACTTTCAGTTTTCAACAAAAAAATAAAAATACAGGGGATATCATTCAAATGTTTATTTGTTCTTCATCAATTTATTTTTTATAATCCGCATTCGGACCATGCTCTGAACAGCCTTGCTCTAAATAATAAGAAAGGGTCTAGAAAGTTTCTGATGAAACTGACCCATTTTTGTTTGGCTTCACCTATAGGGAAGTTATAAAATATCACTATGGACAAATTAGTATAAAGTACCAACATCTTTGCAACTCACTGAGATATAATCTTATGCGTCACAATTCTACTTGTGGTCTTTGACATATGTAGGGTTTGACTTCGAATTTTAAAAGGGAAAGTTTTGCTGAGAAATACCTTTTTCACACTTTTTCCAAGTTAGTAAAGTTGAAAACTTTTGTGGTCTGTAATTTTTATCCTATGAGTTTAAAAACTTAAAAATAAGTAAAAAATAGAAAATATTAACGGATTATTTCTGAAAGTTTAAAATTTTTAAAAGGAAAAAATGCGAAATTTTTGGCAATATTATTTGAGAATTTCCATCACCAGATGGCAAGACAAATTTTTGAAAAGGAAAAAAAGAAAAGGCAATGATGGAGAGTGAAGACGGCGGAGGAGAAACAGGCTTGTGATTTTCAAAAAATTCTCTATAATATTATATATTAAATTTTTGAAATTGAAATACCCTTATTTTGCACTCTTATTTGTTATACGACGGAGATTTTTTTATATAAATTCTATAAATTCCTCTTCTTAAACTCAGTCTCAGGACAAAAATGTTAAAACAAAAATATACCTTAACTTTACTAATCCTGAAAAACTGTGAATGTAGAATTGCTCAGCAGTAGAACTTCTTCATTTAAAATCCGAAATCAAGGCCTTCTTTCTAACTTTAGTCTTACTGTATTCAAGCTTTTTTAATAGAAACGTACTTCGACTTTTTTCCTTTTAGTCTAGACCCTACTCAATCCATAATATCGATTGAAACTTTAAATACAGAATTTCCTTAACTTGCCTTTTCAAGCAAGTGCTAACCTACCAATTCTACGCTACCGCCCTGGGTTACAGTCAAAATCTCTCTCAACCTAGCAGTGCTAGCTTATCATTTCTACGCTACCGTCCTGGGTTACAGTCAATATCTCTCTCTCCTAGCAATTTCGTCGCTTGGATTGCGTTTTCATGGGCATGCCCGATCAATCTTGATTTTTATTTCGTATTTTGGTATGGACCGCAAATTTTCATATAATATTATGGTGTGTTGGAGTGTACGGTAGATTTAGGGCAGACAGCGATTTGCACAGGACTACAGGGCTGAGATGGTGCGAGTTCCGACATTCCAGGTCGCACAAGTATTTAAAACCTACTACTCTTACACCTTTATTGACACAACAGCCCATGATGGACCTAGGCCGAGTTTTTCTCACCCATTCGTGTTGTGCAAGTTAGATTTGTGTATCCAAATGGCGAAGTGAAAACGTTTTCTTCATCATTTTCTATTTTTCGAGTGTAGTCATTATCAGCCACTGTAGAAAATATATATTTTTATCCATAAGTTCAGCACATAACCACTACGACCAAACTACGAGTGGACTAACAAATGTTGATAGCATTTTATTAGTTTTTGAAAGTCAAAATTTTAGAAAAATCGGTCATTCTTTACAGATTTCGACGTCAACTTAAACCAGGGAAAATTTCCGACTAATTTCAAAATGTATATGGAGTTGATGCGCTATCATTGTTTTCAAGTATTTAATTTCAAAAATTCTAGATCGATCATTTTTCTGTGGAGGACAACTTTCGTTAAAGCCACCAGAAATATTCATCGAACGATATAAGTGTGAAGTCTAAAACTGTCGAAAATCACAGATTGATCTAAGAAATGATAATTGATGAACTGCTATGGCTGTGATGCGAATATTACAAAATCATATGTAATACACGAAGAAGTCTGCTTGAAGATTTCGACGAATTTTGAATGACGGTCAAAAGGAGGCATGTTTCGTTTTTCCCAATATATTTTCCCGCCTGGAAAAATGTCTAGTTTTTATCTAATTTAAAGGAGGCTTTCGCTAATCTGTGTCAATGATAAACTAGAGCAGTAAACCTATCTGTTAGTTGAATATTTACCCGTGATGAAAACAAGGATGGTTTAAATTAAAAAATTGTAAAAGAAAAACTCTGAGAAAAAAAAGAATGAAGCGAGAATACCTGCGATTTGGAATAAAAAGGCTAAGGCACAAGTCAGCGATTAGCTTGTATGTCAGCGATTAGCTTGTATGCGTTGTTAGTCCCTCGCCATGTTGGTCTCATAATAGGTGATGATGCTTCGTTTTATAAGTACAAACCGGAAACCAAGCAGGAGCATCATATTTCCCGAATCTAGTGCTATATTATTTCTGGTTGTTTTTCTGGTTGTTTTCTAAAATAATTAAAAAAAAAATCGATTGTACATCAGTAATGAGAAATTTATTATTGCAGTTAATGCCGAAATTGAGAAACTCCAAACAGACGAGCTTGAGGAATGTTTTAAAAGGTGGATCTACCAACTTAAAAGTGTACTGAAATTAATAAAAATTATGGAGAGAAGATAGAAAATTAAAGATACGAAATATTGTTTTGGTTTAACTGCTTTTTCCAAGCAACTAAGCGAAATTTTATTAGTCGCTCCGTAAAAGTTGAATACTAGTAGTTTTGTGTCATCCCAATGCAGGCTTATAACTGCAGAAACTAACAGGAAAAGCTGTGAATCATTTAGAATCGGTACAACTTTGTCGATCCATTTCTCATAAAAAACGAGAAAATTAAACAGAAAATTGAGTTAGTTCGGGTATGGCGCCATTAAAGAGACATTCAGTCTAGAATCATTTTATGCCTTTATTTTCTCCTTATGATTTATTCAATTTTTTATAGCTTTTAAAAAGCAATTAGTACTATTCATATGTTTATAAACAGTATCTACTAAAAAAAAAAAATAATACAAATATTATTCTTAATTAAAATAATATGCCTACATATCTACGAAGTGATCAAACAAAGTTTTTCTTTTATTTACATTTATAACAATGAAATGTTTGTTCAGAAAACAAACTTTGATATAATTCCGCTTAGTTTTTAAATAACAAATAAACAATTTGTTTAATTTTTGTTCATTTATAGCATATTCATTCATATATTCTTTCTCGATTACTTTTGTATGTATTTATTTATTTTTAATTTTTAGTGATTGTTCGATCTGAAAAAAACTGTTTAATGTTTTAATTCTTGGATATCTGCAGACGTTAGGAGATGTAAATTATTTATATCTACGTATGTTGATATTATAAATATTCCAAATATTCCAACTAAATATTTTTTTTTTATCTACAACAAATTCGCTAATGTTTTTCACTTGAAATGATTTAAATAAACAAAAATTATGTATTGTATAATATTCATAAATATCTATACATAACTATTTAATAAGTATCTGAAAATAGCAAATTTGATTTGTTTAATTTGAAAATGTAAATAAATTAATCGTTAACGAAAAAGAAATTTATTGACACATCAAATCAGATCGTCACAGACGTCATGGAAATTTTCACGCTTTCAATTAACTAAGCAGTAGCAAGTTAGAAAGAATATTTGCTTAATTCGTTTGCATATATTTTTATGTCGCATTATTTCTTATCAAATGTTAACTATTTAATTTAGAAAAAAAAAATAAATTTGCTCCATTGATAATGATGGATCTGACAACAATAATAAAACATATATTCGATTGATTGAACCGGCCTGAGAATTTTTGAATTGTGACAGATCGCGTAGCCGTGTCCTGTGAAATTTTAAACGTTTCCCACCAGGTCGAGGTCTGAAATAAAGTGCGTTCCATCTATTTAATTGCTATCACGGCCCTTAAGTGTCGAGTTTAAATTCTAAGATTTAGATACTAAGTGAAAGATCTGAATCCCGTTTCGTTTTATTCAGTTAATTATGATTCCTAATTTTATGTTTGCATTCATTTTTCCTGCGAAAAATTTAAATATAGGGGAGACTGGGGTAAAAAGGTAAATTTTTAGGAAACCCAAGCTTTTGATGGTCGAAAATTAAATCCAAAAAGTGTCTAGTAGGAAATTTCATCTTCTACAACTTGTTTTTAGACATTTTTTCGATATTTCCACGGCAAATAGATAAATTCTCGATTTTTATGAAGGTCTCTTTTTTTTTACCATTTTGCGCCATGGTGGAGTAAATTGGTATTTGCATGGGGTAAAATGGTAAATCGTATTTTTTGCCTTAAAAAAACTCATAAAGTAAATGCGAAAAAGGACACAAAACAGATGGAATTAATTAAAAAAAAATTATATACGATAAACAGACACGGTTCATATTAGATATCAGAAAATCTGACCAATATGCAATACAAGTGTCAAAGTGGAATGGCAAAAAGTACATAGAAAGGTAGTTCCTTCAATAATACTATTGAAAAATACTAGTGAAAATAACTGTCTTTGTAATTCTCATTTACTTCACAGTATTTTCACTTATATAGATTGCTGAAATTAGGGAATTATCACAAAGATCACTGATGAGGAACCGTGGATGGTTCCGAAACGATCGTCAGATCTGCTAGTTCTATGAATTTTTTGATATTCTTCTGGCATCATTGTTCATTCAAAGCCTAATAATTCTAATAATTAAGATGGATTTAATTTAATGAAAATATTATTAAAAAATTTTTTATTGGCAATTTGTTAATTTGAATGAAGAAAAAAATGAACAAAAAACAATTGTGATTATTGCTTCATTATTTATTTTTTGACCAGCCTCGCTTCTTCGGCACACTGGTATTTTCTTTTTCTTTTCTTGGCGAGGTTTCTTCTTCTCCTCTTGACGTTACTTCTGTTGGCTTCTTAACTAGTCTATGGACGTTGAATCAGCCAAAATGGTCGTGGAACGGCTGACTTTCTTTAAAACGGGCAATGGTGCAGTGGAAGTGGCGGCTGAAGTGGCCATTAAAATAGCGGCTGAAGCCAAAGTTGAAGTCCTATCGCTGGTGGCAGTCATATCACAATATCTGCGCAAAGTCATATGAGAGATTCCAAATGTTTTGGCAACTCAGCACCGACAATTTCCCAATTCGGACCACTTGAATTGCTTGGGCAAGTTTTTCGGGATCGATTGGTGCATTTTTGCACTTATACTCGTGAACCATTTTGCTAAAAAACAAAGAAAACATGGCAAATTGTGGTCGCAAATCACAGCAAAAACGTTGAAATTAAAAAAAAAAATGTAATTTCTGCGAAAAAACACATTAGGAGCGGAAAAAGCGTTCACTATTATTACTCCACGTAAACATTACCAATTTGCCCAACGGTGTATCTTCGGCTTCTATTGCCACTGAACACAAATGAGCCACAAATAAAGCAAAATCTTGCTTATATACTCACTTTTACGAAGAAATCTAAAAAAAAAAATTCACAATAATTAAAACTTTCGGTAGCGAAAATATTTACGATGCTATAAACAATACATACTCCATTAAATAAATATCAAAGTTTTCGCGCGATCGTCAAAAAAACATGAAAGTTTGTTCCTCACCACCTATGCTGGCAATACGGATCGAAGTTTTTGATAATTTACCTTTTTACTCCAGTCTCCCCTATTAATTATTTTCATATTGAAAACATAATATTCCCATAAAAAGTTCAGCTTCGTAATTTGATTTTTAAAGACATTTATGCTTATTATGAATATTTTCGTATTCAATTTTTATTTGATACCGTTCTAAGTTGAATTAAATGTATTTTCAATTAAAATTGATCTAAAAATAGCTGTATTCATTTCCATGCTAATTAAATATTCATATTGTAATGAAACTCATATAAACTTTTTGGACTCCGAAAAAACCGAAAAGTAAAAGAAATAATTTTATCTAAGATTCAAAAAATTTCGTTAATGATTTTATAAAAACTAAAAATGAGCTTCGAAATTAATAATTATCTTTTTCAAAATAATTGGTTCCCATTTTAAATTAAAAGTTGCTTTTTAAAGCAAAAGCGATTCAATTTTATTTTGAAGCTGTTTCATATTTGTATGCGTTAAATCAAAATTAGGAACAATGGTTGCATTTTTAAGAAAAAATTTCGCATGCAAAAAACGGCGTCCAAATAGCAATTTGAATTTGAAAGACATAGATTTTCTTTCGGATTTTTGGGTTCTTAATAATTTTAAGAATACTCTCCTAAAATATTAGTGGAAAACTTGAAGTAAAACCTAACGTCCCAAAACAAGTTTTGAAAAAAAAAAACAGCTGTTAAAGAAACCAAAAATTGCTTCAAAATTATTAATCAAGGTTTTCAGGTTTAAAATTCAAAATGGTGGACACGGAAGAATTTTTAAAAATTGATCGCACTCACTTAAAACTCATTACTCGGGGTTACTCGGACGCTAAGTACGAATCTGACGTCAAATTTTCAAAACTAACAATGGCGGATCCAATATGGCCGACTTTTTCCAAGTTCGTCGGATTCGCTTGAAACTCTTTACTTAGGGGTTTTCAAGGTCGTTGATTACACATTTGACTTTTAATTCTCCTAGTAAAGGGTTGCCAGTTAATCATTATATTGGATCCGTCATTTTTAATGTTGAAAAACTGATATCCTATTCATAACACTGGAATACAGTGAAAATATAACATGAACCAAAGTATATTTTCTAAACTAATTCGAGGTAGCTGAACACGAAAATCACTTTCATTTTTTTTTTCTACCTCTCATTACCTAACGATCTTCTATCGATCCGAGTTATATATATATCGTGGGCTAAGTTTTCTTTCTCACAAAAAGTAATCTCAAAATCTGAAATTTTATTTTTTTAATCGATAGATCATTTCATTATAAAAATTTAAAGCATAAAACGTTAGCAAAATGACAAAGCAAGGGGAAGGAGAGAACTTCACTATTTTATGGTTCCACTTATAAGAAAATGCCTACGGAACAATATCTTTTTTAGTTTATGTCTTTATTAGGTTAGGTTGGAGTGGCAGTCTTCTGCTTGAAAGCACACTTAAGCACATTTAGGCTCATTGTGATACCACAGTACCGCGCGACTCCCCCATTTACTGATTGGAGAACCATGATGATTCCATAATGAATCTGGCTATGTCCTTAATATTTATGGATGATAGCTCGGACAGACTAGTGAAGAAAGGTGAGCCCAGGAGTTTTAGTCTCCTCCTGGCCAGGGATGGGCATTCGCACATGAAATGGAGTACTGTTTCTTCTTCTTTCTCAGAGCCGCAGCCCCGACAGAAGTCATTGAAAGGCAGCTAGTCTTGCAGCATGTCTCCCCATTATGTAGTGCCCCGTGAGCACCGAAGTCGTAGTGCTGATGGAGTTTCTGCTAAGGTTGAGTAGTTGTCTAGTCCGTCTATTGTCCATAGTGGTCCATGTTACCCTGGTAATACCACAGATATGCTCCGCTACCCAATATCGTTTTCCTCCTCAAGGTAGTTTTGCTTAATGGCTAATTTAATAGACGTAAGGTGATTTATTTTTATTACAAAGTTCGGAATCCATCTTACTACCAAAAATAGACTTTTTTGAAAAATAAAAAATAAATATGTGAAATATTTGCACTCGTAATCCGAAAAAATCCAGTAATAATTTAGGCCTTGCCATACATCGTTGCAGTCTTTGTTCTCCGTGGTCAAAAATTCTTTTTTTTAATTAATAAAAATTAAATTTAATTAATAGGCTTTAAATAAACAAAGATGACAGAAGAATGTCAAAAAGTCCACAGAACTAGCAGATAAAACGATCGTTTCCTCATCAGTAATCTTTGTTATAGTTCCCTCATTTCCTCAATCTATATACTTAAGTAAATACTGAAAATACTGTAAAGTAAATAAGAATTACAAAGACAGTTAAGACTCAAAGGTATTTTCAAAAAAAAAAAACAAAAAACAATTTTTCATACGAAAAAAAGACACAGTTCTTATTAGATGTCAGAAAATCTGACCAATATGTAATACAAGTCGTCGCCTGAGAATTGATTTGGCGTATAGGCATAGGAATATTTATACACATACGCCAAATCAATTCTCTGGCGACGAAGTATCAAAGAAGAATGGCAACAAGTATATAGAACGGTAGTGGTGGTAGTTCCTTTCAACAACATTTTTAAGCAGTTTTGTAATAAAATATCATAGTTTTTAAGAAAAAAATTCCCCAAAAAGTCTATTTTTTGATAATTTTACACCGGAACGTCTTCTTAATGTAGAAATTTTTATTTTATTTTTGCGGTAAATAATTCTTTGTTCAGATTTTTTATTTCCTTAGTACTGTCGCTCTTAATAATCTTTATTGTATTAATTTCATGCATTCAGTATGATTTGGAAATCTTCAATCTGTATTTCATTTCAGTGAAGCTTTCGGTATCAGTTCCATTTAATTTCGTTTCTCTCAAAACGAAAATCCATTCATAAAAAAATATTCATATTAAAGGCTGAGATAATGCTTTCCCTTTCAGATAATTTACAATGTAGTCATCTGAGAACCAAGAGGTAATACGTCATTTGTAGTATTTAAGTAGAAAGTAGCAATACATAATCAGGTTGTAAAATTTCGATTTATTCATAGGTCAGTTCAGAATAATTCTTTCGATGTCTATAATCTGTTCCAAAAGAAAATATTTCCGCAATTTCAGAAATTATGAATCTTAGACAGTATAAATTCCACGTGTCAAAAACAAAAAATAAAAAATAAATATGTGAAATATTTACACTCGTAATCCGAAAAAATCCAGTAATAATTTAGGCCTTGCCACACATCGTAGCGGTCTTTGTTCTACTGAACAAAACAAAATTGCAAACTTTTTTATTAATAAAATAAAATTTAATAATTTATTCGCATGTTTGCAAAATATTTTCACACATTTAACAAACCAAGAAAAAAAATATTAATAAATAAAAAAAAAAAATACCAGAATGAGTCTGTATGTCTGTATGTATCTCAACAAATAAAAAGTAAATGAAGACGATAAATTTTTCGTATGCATAAAAATTTACTTAATCAATTAACTTAATTTTGTCAAATATGTTAATATATCTAGTCGTATAACAACTATTCATTCTTGTCCCCCCCCCCACCATTCTGTTCTCTTGCCCAACAAACTACTCCATGGACCACCTGTATGCGGATAGTACTGAACGTAGAGCAATTTGTTAAATGAATTGAATACAGGCAAAACAGAAATGAGTGATATTTATATGCAAACATGTAAAAAAAGAAAACAAATGTGCGCATGTAGAACTTACAAAGTATGTTTGGCATCACTTTATTTACAAAAATTACAAAAATTGATTCAAGTTACGATGCTCATACTGTGATCAATTTGAATTCATTTAATTTCACATCACAATCACAATGGAAATGAGATTCACAAAACCCAGAAGGTGTTAATTTTAATTTCACGATTATATTGAATGTGTGTGTGTGTGCGTGAGCATTCATGTTTGCATGCCGGTATATGTGCATTTGTATTTGCAATTTGAATTCAAATATAGATTAGTGTAAAGAAAAGAAAAAAATATTTTCTATTTTCTTGAAAAACGTAAAATTTTTCTTCAAGAAAACAGTAAAATAATATAAAGTTTCAGAAAAATTAAATACCATATTAGCTGAGCAATCCGCACCAAAGCTTCCGAATGCACGTGTACACGTTTAGCATGTGTAATTAAATGAAAGCATTAATCTGAACTACGCGTGCATTTCAATCACAAACCATAAGTGCAGTTAAAAGTTCATGTAGCTACACGAACCTTAGTCTAGAGCTAAGTAAAAGAGATTTTGAAATCAGCACACGGGTTCGTGTTTTTGAAAGGAAACTATTCTAAGCTATTTTTTTTACTTACAAGGTACACCAAGTTCTAAAGGACTTTACAGGTTATTGGCTTGTGCGGGGAGCGGGAGCGTAATACTGGTTATTCATACAATATTGGTATTTGTAAAGCACACTGTTTTTTTTACCCTGTGTGAAGTTTATATAATCGACTTTTGGCAGCCTAGATCTTCGAAATACCCCTATGTGCGGTGAAAACGATAAATAAAGAACAGTTTATCGGAAATGAAAAAAAACAGAACCTTTTTTATTTTCATCGTCATGCTCTTAGTGAAATTTACATTTTTACAAAAATGTTGACGATTTTTTTTTTGAATCTTGATTTTCAGGGGTCTGAAAATTTGGTTTTGGCACACGCAAAGAAAAAATTCGTTTCTCAGAAACGAAATTTTCACTAAACGAACTTCGTTCATGGAATGTTTTCATGATGAACGAACATTTATTTATCATAAACGACTGTATTCGGTTGGCATGAACGAAGATTTATTCATCATAAACGGTTCAATTCTTTTACGATGAACTAAAACTTTTAGAATAAGATGCAATATTTCCCTGAAAAATATAAAAAGGAAAGCAAAAACAATTTTTATATGTACATTGGCATTTTATTGTGGTTTTTGTTTAAATAAAATTTTCTGATTAAAAACTAGAAACACCACGCACTTTTTTGTAGACAAAAAGAAATGTTATGAAATAATTTCAATGCACAATTAAAATTCTTCAATAACGCGTTGACAAATAATACTTCCCGTTATGTTGTGTTGATTTGTTGTTGTGTGGAGTTTGAATGTAAGCGTCGCTGCTGCTTCTTTTTGCGACGAGAGCGAGATGAAAACGAAAATAAAAAGAGAAGAGAGTTGTGGACTTTCGTTTAGCAGAAATGTTTTTGATGTGTAAACATTTTAGCTCACGGTATGGGCAAAATTTCAAATGTGTAAAATGTAACAATAACTGTATCGTAAGATGTAAGATAACTGTAACGTCCAGTTCCCTTCTCGCTCACACTACTGCGCGGCATGACTGTGCTACTCTAAACAACAAAGAGAAGAGAGAAGAGAAGAAGAGACGGAGAAATGAAAATACACTCCGCTCGTATTTTCATTTCTCCCTCTCTTGTTTGTTTATGTTTCGATCAATTTACTCACACATATATGTGCATACGAAAATAAAATGTGTGTTTACATTTATTCGTGGCAGAATTATTTGTTGGTGTTAAACGTGTGGAGATCGACTATACCATACAAGCAGAGAAATCGCCGTAGCAAACACAAGCGTTTGATAGGTTTTGAATTCGGTTAGTTAGATTGGATTAAAATTACATATTTTTTAAAATATAAAAACAATACAAAATTATAATAATAAAGAATCTAGGTTTCAATATATGTATAAACCAATTGTAGTAATAATGATAGCAAACCACGGCATTATAAAAATTTTGCTTTGTACATTAACACTTTTTTATCTATGTAAATAGCAAAAATGTTAAACAGAAAAAATCAAACTTATTTATTATAAAATCACTTATTTACTTCAAAGTAAATACATTGATTATTATTTTTATTAAATGCAGTTAAGGCAAATCTCTTTGCGGTGCTTTTAAAAAGAAGTGGGGTGACTAGTCATCCCTGTTGCCTTCCTAAGGTTAAATGCGGAAAGCACTTATCGTCTCCTGAGAATTGATTTGGTGTATGTGTGTACAAATTCATATACCTATACGCCAAATCAATTCTCAGGCGACGTTATGTAAAATTTTCACATCTAATAAAATTTCAAATCGACAGGAAGAAAAACTTAAAGCGCGAAAAAAAGAATGCGATTGCAGCTGCGTATATGCGAGCATATAGATCCCGATGCATTCAGTAAAAGAAAAATGATTCAACTACAACATATCAGCCCTATTCACGATTTGGTGCAAATGCAAGATATTTCTGTTATCACAACAACAACCACATACGATATGGAACAAAAATTTGCATTTGCATTGATGAAAGGCCATTTGCAATTTATAGTGAATTGGGATATTACATAAATGTATATAAAAGATAATGATATCTAATAAATTTTTAAGTTTATAAAAGAATTCTTTTAATTTGAATTATTTACCTAAGCATATAGATTATACATCAAATCCCTATAAATGACTATACATATGTGAGCTTATGTATATGGCATTTAGTTGGTTTAACTGTTTACACATCAAATTTCTTGCGTGCCTTGCACGCATCCATTGTTTTTTTTTTCATTTGCCAGAAAATAAAATTGACTTAATTTTATCCTGAACGAATTTTCGTTCATCATAAAATTGTTAATCTTTTGCAGAAAACGGTTTTGGTTTCTGCAAACACGGCAACGTTCCTCAGAAACGTTTTTGTTCAGCGTAAAAGTAATATATTCTCCACAAGCGGGCGATAAACGTTTTTTTTCTTTGCGTGCAGCCAGGAAAAAAAGTTTTGCTCCAACTAAAAGTTCCTTAGTTCACTAAGAGGTTATTACAGTTATAAACTGGCTAGTGAAAATTCAAATCGATTGGTGTAATGGTTCTTGAGAAACCTTTTACAACGAAACTTTTTGAAAAACAGCATTTCGAGATAATCGCGTTTAAACTTTTGGCACCATGTTCAAGTAGTCGAAGATAGCGCGCTGTTGATAGCTGCAACTTTGGTTCTAGTGCTCAGATTAGAGATCTGGAAAATTTGGAAAATATTTTTTCAAGAGGATGTACTTTGAGAAAATACAATAAAAAAATTTTCTATTTTTTCGGCCAGCACAAGTATATATAACCCCTTAAGATGGTGACTTCGACGTCCTCAGAAACAAGAAAACAAATTGATATGAAGTTTAGACATAAAATATTAATATGTAAAAAGTTTCAGTTAAATATCTTATAAAATAAGTTAGAAAAAAAAAATTAAATTGGCCAATTTTCAGCCTTAAAAATTAGCAAAACTGCTTAAGAAATCCCGAAATCCTGACGTGTTAGAAAAATGTAGTATCCCGATTCAGTTTCAGACTTTATTCTCTATTTGGGTTTTTCCCTGTTGCTCATTGTAATTGTAAATATTCTATATGTTGTAAAGTATAAAAATTTGAGTGATCTTCAAGATCACATTCTTATAAAATAAATATATGTTTATGGCTAATAAATTATTAGCTTTTCCTCATCCATAAAATTGTGAAATTAATGTTTGTTTTGATGGTTTTTCATCAATCAAATTTTTAGTTTATTTATTTTGATATTACGCGTGCAATTGTATGGTATAAATTTTGTTTACTTTAATTAATTTGTAATATTTTTTTTCATACTGCATACAAAAAAATAAATATTCTACCTGCCATTGAGTGAGGATGTAAATATGAAGCCAGTGACCCCACGTTATTGAATGCATCTTTTCATTTTATATTTTTGTATGTATGAATGAATATATATATTTTTTGAGGTTTCATGTAATGTGCCATGAAAATTCATCTTTAAGCAAATAAAAAAAAAAAAAATAAGAAATATAAATAAAAATATTGTGCATACATACAAGCGAACAAGTAAATAGTATAAAATCTTTTATTTTCATATTACTTTTTGTGAGTTCGCTTTATCTTTACAGTGTAAACAATCGTAAAAACGCAGAGGAAATTAATTTAGTGGGTATTAATTAAATTTATAACTTTATTTTTAGATCTTCTAAAATATACACAAAGTCGCGTGAATCAAGTTTCTTATAGAGCACCAAGGAATTGATAATATGGGTATTCAAACAACGACGTAAACTAGCGTTGACGTAAAAAACACCTCTTTAACATAAACAGCTCAACTCTAAAAAGACAACTTGTCATACCAAAATATTAAATTATTGTTTAAAATTTCTTAGAGAAATCTATCATTTGTTTTCTCTTTGAGAGAATTGCTACGGCGCAAATAATTTTCCATACAAATTTGTTGTTGCAATTTCCGGCGATGTAAACTTATGCGGTATATGGTATTTTCGTTGGACTTATATCGTTGTTTGAATACCCATAATAATCAGATTAAAACTTTTACGGTTTTACATACAGTTTGCTTTTCGATATTTATTTTAACATGAATATATTAATTTTTTATCATATAAAAATATTTTATTGTACTTGTAGATATAAACAAAATTGTATTCCATTTGCAAGTGTGTATTTTTTTTATTAATTTTCATTGCATTAATATTTTTAAAAAATTATTTTATTGAAAGTACTTAAATGTTTGCATGCGTAAATAAAAATATGGAATGTTTTGTAAAAGGTTTTCAAGTGCGTATATCTACGAGCAAAATATTAATGCATTCTTGCAATGCATGGAAAAAGGAAAGGAAATGTTTTCAATATTTTTTCTTTTAATTTTGGTACATACCAACAACATTCTCATTCTCATTTTTTTTTTTTTTTTTTTTGTTGGAACAGCAAAAGAAGTATTAAAGAATACAGCACTCAGACAAGTTTTACGTCCATTGTACTATATCCTGTGTTCCCTTTTGCTATTCTTTAAATCTACCAGATTTATTAATAAATCTTAGCAGATTCTGCGGTGTTAAAGAGCTCAGCTGTTCGTCTCCCAACTTTCCAGTGCCAAATATGCTTACTCAGATTTGGCAGAAAGCGGGGCAGACACTAAGAAAGTGGTCTGCCGTCTCTTCATATTCTTCCCCCAAACCACAGGAAGCACAGAAGGTACTAGCCCCCAGGCCACTCATATGCAAATGTTTGGCCTAAGAGAAGTGACCTGTATATAATCCCACCTGCTGCCTACAGCTCTTTCTGTTAAGTGATAACAGAAGGTCTGTAAGACGCTTCAAGATAACAGGTAACCTGGTCTTTGTCTGTCTAAAACCCTTCAGTTCCTCTCATTTACGATTGTGGGTCAAGTCGACCCACTCATTAATGGTGGTCTTGATGGCTGTAGACGACTCATAGCTCATACTCATATATTCGAAAACTGTAAAAAATTAGTATTTGCTTCTCACCCGGAAAAATCATCCAGTTCCTTACGAGGCCTAAACTATGTTTATCAAGCGAAAATTAGAGAAACCCATGAGTGAAGGTGAAAAATGAAAATGAGCTTCACCTGTTTCAACGAATTCCACAAAATTATCCAGTTTAGTGATTTGGAATTTGTATTGCATTTCACTGTTTTAATACTGATGTAGATGGCATTGATAAAACTATTAGGTCCATGCTAGTATCTTCAACAATACATTAATACCTTAGCAAGTATCATATCAATATCTATTGTGTTTTATCTTACAATCATTTTAACCCTAAAAGGCATAGTTTGAAATTGAAGAAATTTCTTCAGTTGGAGGAAGTATACCGTACGATAAAATATTTTTACTTTATTAATGAATATTGTTTATTTAGAGGCAATATGTACGGGGTCGCCATAGCTTAGTGTTCCTCGACAGCCACTTAAAAACGTATAATTTGTCTTTTTAAACGAGTATTCGATACAAGTACATATTCGATAGTTTTTCCAATATTTTCGGTAGCATCGATACTTTTATTCGATACAAGTAATGAGTAAAAGTATCGATACTATATGGGTATCGAATCAACACTAAGTCTAACTACGTCATCATAGATATATTCAAGTGGGTACCTGGTTCTTGTTGTCAATGTTTTCTTGATTGCAGCATAGGTGAAAAGTCTCTTCCATCTATTATTTGAAGATGTGAAGAAGTGCCTATATCCGTTCTAATTTTCTTGGAGGAATTACTAGGTACTGATTACACTTGAGTAATGTCTAGAGCTTACCTAATTCATCGACCTTCCGATGTTCCTATGATATGGAACGCAGGTTAGACTAATGTGAAGTCAATAATTTAAGTAAGACTGGTTACTTTCTCTCTTTAGCTCTATATTGAAGTTTCGTTAGAGATTTCCAGATTCCTTTGATTTCCAGGAGTTTAGTCAGAAAAACAATGACTTCATTCGAAAGTCGAATTGACCACACCGACTTTGCAGTCCATTTTGGGCCCATCAGTGTAGAATTCTAAACGAAACTTGCTCCGAAAAATGCACTTGTTCGGAAATATGTGTCGAAACTTTTCTTAAAGTTTAGTTTTTTTGTTAAGTAGTCTATGTTAGGTAATGTATGTACCGGCACTGGAGTATTCATGGTGGGTGTTTTAACCCTGGAATGACATGCTTCGTCGAATCGACGACGCCTGTTTACGTTTTACAATTTTTCTTTCTAAGTAAGTGTTGGTAAACATTTAATTTATGAATAAATGTTATTAAAAAAATATATCGATTGTTGTTTTTCTATATGATAAATTAACCAAATAATGGGAAGCAATCAACTTTTAAAGTTATAGGTGTATATATCATGTGTATGACAGTTTGAATAATGTCGTCATCGTTTCGACAAAGCATGACCTTTACGTACAAAAAATAAGCATGTACTTCCAGGGTTAACGGAAAACCCGATTTTTTTCGACACATCAATCGCAATTCGCAGAACAAGCCTGCAACCTTTGAAAAATAAAATGTTTTAATGCTTCCACAACAATCAGACTTCAGTATATACAGACCTTAAAAGGCTAAGGAGGTATCCGCTACCGGCGGTTCTTGTATTAAAATTCTTCTTTGTCCATAGTTCTTGGCAGTCTAGTTCCAAATCTCTTTACGTCTGCGATGGCTTTTGTATATTACTCCATACACTAACGAGTCCAGAGGTTGCTGAAAGGAGTTTAGCGTATGCTTTCCTCAAACAAATTTTTTAATTCAGGAGCAATAATCAATGTGTAAGATATATGTATATTTGGCAAAGGAGAAGTTTCCATAGCAAACCCCGCAGATTGTCTAGTGGTTCCATATAAGTAATAGATGTACTAGCACCATTATATTGTCCACTGGTCATTAAGTGATAGTTCCTAATAAAGACTGAATTTTGAAGTGTTCTTTGTTTTTTCTGATTATGGAATTTAAAAGAAAAATTTCCATTCTTGTTTTCTTTTTTCTGCGTTATTTGACATATCTAAAAAATACAAAAAGTTTCAGAAATTTATTCTAGGGTTAAGAAATATTAGGCTAAAAATATTTTTATTTACTTTTTTTTTGGGAGACTTTCAAGCACAGTAGTGAGTTTTAGTGTTAAACATATCTTCCAGCAACAAGTTGCAGGGCAAAGAAAATATTTTGTTGTAATGCAAAGATGCAATAAAGTTGTGTACTTTATCTGCTCACTAGTCATGCCCAACTTTCTATCAAAAGATTTTAAACTTTTGATTTCAGGATATACGAAAGTTCCGGTGTTCCCAAATATACAGAGCTTAAGCTTTTGAAACCACAGCACAGTTTTGAAAAACCAAAAAATGTAAAAGCAAAAAGTTCATGTTTTCAAAGAAGTAAGGTATTTAGAATCGGGTATAATTACTTAAAAAATTTTATTCAAATCAATTTTCATTTTAGTATATTTTATCTATTCGGGCTTTTTTGGTCGTTAATGTTTTTGAACAGTTAAAGAAAAGCTTAAATTTTCATTTCCTCTTACGCGGTTCGGTCTTTTTAAGACCATCCTCAGGGAGTCTGTTTATTATAAAATATAATAAAATAACAAATGAATGAATAAGAATTTTCATTTTGTTGGGCACTTCTAGTGCACTCCTTCAACACTTTATTTCTTTAGTCTCATTGTATGTTTGTACCAAGTTGCATACTTAAAACTTTATTTGAGATAGAAATTCTTTGAAAGTTTTTTACAAGATTCAAAACATTTGAGTGCAAATTACATTAAATTTTGCATTATATTTTCTATTTTTTGGATTCAAGTTATTTTTTATTTATCTCAATTATTTCGAGTGCTTTCAATTTAAATAAACGCAAATTTAATTTACCTGAAACTTTTAAATAAAACTAAAAAAACCAAAAACAATTTCGATTTATTCTTACAGAATTCGAAACAACAACAGCAGCAATCAAAGCAAGACCAACAACAAAAACAGCAACAACAACTGCTCCACATTTACTTCAATATGGGTAAAAACCTTTTAATTCACAATGTCGCCGCAAGTAATTTAATAAAACTTGGCAACACTTTAAGTGCAATAATCCAATGAATTGCAAAGATAATATCAACGACAAAACAACAACCACAACAACAACATCCATTGTAACAAAAAGGAGTCTGCTGCTGCTGTTGCTGCTGACAAAGCGGAAGTTTAGCTATAACAATAACAATAACAACAACAACAATCATAAAGTTTCTAGCATTCCGCATTTAAGAATGGAAATATTTTTCAAAAACAATGGAGAAATTCCGCATACGACAACAACAATACAAAATATAAGAAAGGTGCAGCAGCAATTGCAATTTTGTGAAATGTTTCTGCTGTTGCTGGTGCTTTTGCTGCTATGTTGCTGTTGTCGAACAACAGAC